>ML822321.1:0-37974 GCA_009831015.1 Picea engelmannii
GCAATCTCATCAAGAAAAATACATATTATATTACATCAATCATCAATCAATAAATCCTTTGACATCAATCAATCACTTGACATCAATCAGTGACATCAATCAATCAAACCATTGGCATCAAAGACAACATGATCCAACAAGAACACCCCTTTCAAATTTTCTTTCCCACTTAATAATGAGGCCTATTGTCACCTCAGTTAGACTATACTAATTGGAGATGAGAAGGGATAAATAGTTATTCCTTGTTCATACTGTAGGGGGCCACCCCCAATCCCCAAGAGTTGTTGTAAATAATCCATCTCCATTCAAATCTTTCGTACTTGTGCATTGATATACAATGACACATTGGCATGTATTAGTGCACTATCAGACCATGAAAAAGTTTGTGTATGTTGATTAGCATTAAACAACACTTCATTGCATTTCTTCCATACAAACGTGAATGTAAAGCACTTCAACACAAACAATCATCTAGGAAGCATGTAATTATATATCCCATGGAAGACGAGCACCTAACATGACAACCTTCCATGAAATCGAAGCAGGGAGGTATTATTGATATAGAGACTTGGCCTAAGTCCATGTAGACTTGGCAAGGGGACAAAACTAGAACAAATGCTTCAAGGTCTTGACTTACCCACACTAGGAACACCTTAAGTTTTTTACTTTTAGGTATGGTAATTTTCTATCCACTAGTAGAACCCCATAATGAGAAACCATGCAAATATATGCTTTTATGTCTTTTAGAGGATTTGAAGTAGGAAGAAACATGTTTTATGCTTGGAACTAACTTACTAAATCTTAGTCATATGATCTTCTAAATCTTGTTTGAAACATAGCCATTTATAACCTAAAACAAGCTTATAAAGAGTGAAAGTTTTAGCACATTCTCATTTCCAACCTTGCAACCATGCTCAAGGTGCTTGAAGACCTAACTTGAGAAAAAACATCATTCAAGAATAAGATTTATATGCAATCTAGGATAAATTTGAATTTATTCAAATTGGCTACTATGAATTTATGCTTAAATTTTGATAAGAAAAATCATTCCCTCATTTTATTGTCAACCAAATCTTTAGTTTGGTGATATCCCAATTATAAAACAAAAACCATATAATCTCAACTAACAACTTTCCATGAAGATAATTTACTTTTGTAATTTTTAATTTAAATATCAATTTAATTTTCATAGTTGGTCATTGCATTTATTCTACCACTCAGTTTTTTTAACATGGAAGTTTATGTTGGAAAACATTAATGTAAAAAAGAAAAGAAATACAATTATTTAGTGCATTTATGAAGTAATGATTTACTAAGTAAGATATGAAATTAGTGCATAGTTGCAACATAAGGTAATCACTAGAGTGTCTCCAAGAGAAGTAAAATTATGTGTTTGTTTACAAGTAACTTCAACAACATTTATAATACACTTATTTATTTTGGTTTTCATTTTATTTTTTTGATGAATGCATTTTAATGTTAGTTATATATATATATGATGGTTAAGAGGAAAATTTATTATCTTCTTTACTCAGGTTTAAATTCTACTTATAAAATGTTTTTTTTTTTTTTGGTTTTATTGGAGTTAGAAAGATACCAACAATTTCATTTTCATCGACATGCTTGAAAGTGGAACAAGATGTTTCCAAACATTTTGAAACCTAAGGGATTAGCTCAATAACTATCACAAATATTGTTAGGCATTTTGATTAACTTAAACCAATATGAGCCTTGTTCAAATTCTCCTAAATAAAACACACTATTATTATTATTATTATTATTATATATATAATGTCATCCATTAAAAAAAAAAAAAAATTCTTTATAAAAAATTCTATATATATTTTTATTAATCTACACTTATAAGTGGCTATGTCCATGCTAGAGGATTGAGGAGAAATGATACTATATAATATTTTGTTGAATTCATAGTTATGGAAAATTTACCTATGTACAATTTTATCTCGTAATTTCAATTATAAGTTTTATCTCATAATTTCATTTTTTACTCATATTTTATATTGGGATATCCATGTGAACTCATGTTCCACTTGTGAACAATTTGCCATGCATGCATTTCTAGTAGAATCTTTTGATGAAAGGGTTTTAATGGCACATACATAAACTTTTTATTAAATCTATAGTTATAGATTTTTACAGTTTAGTAGGAAGTTTGATTTCGTAAATTTCATTATTGTTTGTATTGAGTTTGAAATTTAAAGGGACCTATTCACGTTAAATTTATTAGAATATATATATTTTTTTATACTGTGATAGAGGGAATGAAATTGAAAACTTATGGAATTTTTTTATTTTTATTGGTTAAAATGTTATTTTTTTTTTAAGAAATTTGGAGTGATTGGAATTTTGTATTTTTTTTTTTTTTTTTGGTAAATATGTTGTTTTGTGATTTTCTTTTATATTTGATTATAGAGATTATGATTGAGTTTGAGGAATATATACAAATATTAAAAAAAGGAATACAAAAAAATAGTGAGAAAAATCTCTTTCTTGTTGATTGAGAAAATCAAAAACACATAAATTTTTATTGATAGTATGTATAACTGTTGTCATTTTTATTTATTTATAAGTAGTAACATTGCTTTATTTTCCATGACTTTGGTATTCCAAGGTTGGGAGGAGATTGCAACATTTTATTCATTTTGTAACAATGTAGTTCTAATCATCTTTTAACCATGTATTGGACAATGTGTTAAAAAAAAAGTTGTAGTTTACCTTAATCATCTTTTAACCATATATTGGATAATGTGTTAAAAAAAAGAAGCTGTAGTTTACCTTAAATTAAAGTAACTATTTGGATAGAGTTCAAATAATTAGTAAAATTGTAGTTTTAATTTAATTTAATTTTATTTTCACACAAAATTATTTATTTAATATATTTAGATATAATATAAAGTATTTTTTTTAAAGTTGAATTATTCATACATTATCTAGATGCTAGACCAAATGGCATGATACTTAGTGGGAAAACATGGATATATGGTCCATTGCATTTGAGAGAGGAAGTGAATTTCAACTTTTATATTATTTGTGGATACTTTCATTGTTTTTGGATGCTTTGCTTCTAAATTATACATCTCGTACATTGTTATGTTTCTTATATTTAGATCTTAAAAAATCTTATTTCTATATTTAAGATTGTGAATTGATTTTTAGTTTTTCTTGATTATATTATATTACTTTTGTGATTGTAGAGAATGTTTGTGAATTCAAAATTACTTGTATTATATTACAGTTGGGTTGGATAATGTTTTAATGGTTTTTTTTGGGATATAATTACTTAATCAATAGGTTGGGGAAGAGACACCAATATAAGGGTGTGTTTTCAAAAATATTTTATGGTTGGGTGAAAAAATATTGTGTACATATTTGGCAATTATAAGTTGTTGGAGATTACCTAATCCTCTCTTTAACCCTTCTATCTTGGTAATATGAATTGCATTTCTTTGAAGTTATATATGTTGGTAAATGAGACTTCATGTTGTAATTATAAGTTGTTGGAGATTACCTAATCCTCTCTTTAACCCTTCTATCTTGGTAATATGAATTGCATTTCTTTGAAGCTATATATGTTGGTAAAGGAGACTTCATGTTGTGATTGTTAGTGAATACCCTTGAATATGAATTTAATTCATTAAGGCACAAATTTTTGGCCTACGTTCTTAGAACAAGATTGATTATTTTCATAATGTGAATATCAGTGATGATAGTATTGTGGGTCTAGGACAAACATTGTAGGCTTCAAGTAGGGGTTCCAAATATTAATTGTGATGTCATTAATTTGGGTTGTAGTGTGATGGTTATAGTGAGGCGTTGTGTTACCACAAGGAGGGGATGACCCAATTTACAAGAGCTTGGAAGGGAAGTGGAGTCACCATCCAACTTTTGGGAGAAACATGATAAAATAAGGAATAAGAGGAGAAGATAGAAGGATAATGCCATTGGATTAATTAGCGTTTAAGTTTTGATTTATATGATCTAGGGCTATAGGTTAATTGGTCAAGTGATGAGTTTGATTAGGACTTGAAAAATAAATAACCAACCAGCAAGTGAAATAAAACAAGGAAAGTAAAGATGGTTTATTCTTGTGACCTACTTAGATAAGTGCATGAAAGGAAAGTGAAATAAAGGAGATACCATGTAACCTATCTAGTCCTTGATATAATGAATACACAATTAATGAAAAGCATTACAACAATTAATTCACTTTAGTTTGGTGAGTAAGATCAATGGGAGAGGCCCTAGGGTATATTAAATGCTCTACGGGAGTTAGAGATATTATTTAGTCTTTGTAAAAAAATGAACTAATTAATTAACAATATGGAAATCCCTAAGGGAGTTAGAGTTATTATCTAGGCTTTGTAAAAAAATTAAATAACTAACTAACAATATGGAAAGCTACTTGAGCTAAGGAAAGATAACACATAATATGCAACCAAGGATGGAGAGAAACCCTACTCAACATGATACATGAATATGTTGATATCCTCCTGAAAATAAGATTAGAAATGTTATCTCCATATATATATATAATGATGATGATGATGATGATGATATGTCCACTGAGACCAATTGGTCTATAGGACCTTAAGAAGGTAAGTGATTACTTCAATTTCTTTAAAATTGTATTTATATGTTCAAAAAGCGTTGAGAGAAGTGTTCCAAGATCACAATAGTTTTGATGACGTAGGAGGTTAGGAAGGTTCGTAATGTGACAAGTATTTTTAAATTGGGATCTAATATAGGTATAGGCAGTGGAATCTAAGAGGAAGTGTTTTTCATCTTCTACACGCTTAGTGTCACAGAGGTGATAGATTCTCTCATCCCATGTTGTTGATTATCCAAGATGTGGCAAATGGATGAATCCAAAGATACCCAAGGAGAAACCAATTGGTCCAATAAGTAAAGAACATGTAGTGAAGTGGATAACCTATTGAGGAAGAATCCTACTAGTGGATGGTTGAAGGATACAATAGATAGAAGTAGCCTAAGAGCATGAGAGAAGGGAACAAGAGCTCTAGATCACAAGTATGGAAAAAATATGGAAACGTTTATGTGTATAAGAGAGTGATAAAAAAAGACCCTTAACAAGGAGGAAATGAGTGACTTAAATAGATTTTGGAATGACCTAAGTGTTTAAATAGACATTTCCATATGTAGAGATTTTATATAATTTTGGAAGTTATTCCTAAGTGTAATTATGAAAGGGTTTATTGATAAGTCATGTCTTTTAGGTTTTTTAGAGTATAAATAGAGGTTATATCGAGTCATTTTGAGATCACTCATCGAACATAAGTACAAGAGAGTAGTGTGCACTTATCTAGGAGGCTATTCTTGGTTCATGTAGGGGTCTCTTTGGTCTTGATTTCGTGAAATAACATTGTATGACATTGTACATGTTGGAGGAATCTATATTGAGGAAAGTTTGCAGGGTCTTCTCCCCCTTAAGGGTTTCCATGAGGATATATCTTATTGTTTTGTGGATAACTATCTTTCAATTGTGATCCTTTTTCATATTAAATAATAATAAAAGAATATAATACTTTAATTGTTGGAAAAACATAAAAAAAAAGCAACATGGTATTAGAGCAGGCCTGAAAAAAGAAGATTTTCCACAGATTTTTGGAAGTGTTTTGGAAAAATAACTTCACCTTCCCAAGAAGGATGACTACCGGAACCAAAATTGATGAGAATCTGGAAGGAGCAGAAAAATTCAGAGCATGGAAGTACATAGTAGGCCTCCTTCTGGAAGAACATGATTTAGAAAGATTTGTTGAGGAGGAAGTTTTAGAACTAGAGGAAGATGAGGCTAAGGCAAAGCATAAAAAGAACCAGGCCATGGCTAAGAGGATTAGGATCATATGATCCATCATGTTTCTCCATTAAAATCTCTAAAGAAAATGATGGATGCATTGACTCGACTATTTGAAGGAAAAAAACATCAACATAAGGATGACATTAAAGACCTAGATGAAGAATGTGAAGCTTAAAGATTCAAATTCCATTCACTCTTATTTCTCGAGAGTGAACCAGACCAAGGAACATATTGAAGCTATTGGAGACATTGTTGACGAAGAATAAATGGTGATGACCACCTTGAATGGTATCCCAAGGTCATGGGACTCGTTCATTCAAGGAATATGCTCAAGGAGGAAGCTAATCAAGTTTAGCAGATTATGGAAAGATTGCACTCAAGAGAAAGCAACGCTAGTAGAAAGAGAAGATAAATTGAGGGATGATGATCAAGATTTAGCTACTCATACAAGGAAAGGAAAGAGTAATAAGGAACCCTCATCCCCAAATAAACCTCAAAATTCGAAGAAGAATCGAAGAGACTATTCAAATGTGATGTGTTTATGTTGCGAAAAGTTGGGACACGTTGAAAAATTGTGTCCCCTTATTCTTAAACTAAAAGAAAAGGAAAAGGGAAAGAGGCATCATTCTCATGTCGTTGAAGATGATGAACCACCGAAGAAAATTTCAAGAGAATATGATTCAAGTGATGATGACTACGTCCTAATATCATCTCTCACAGGAACAATCACCCCTGGAAGTGATACTTTATAGCGGTGCTTCTAAGAACATGACAGGGTATAAAGGCTCTCTGTCAAACTTAATTCATAAAGACTCACCTCATAATGTGAAGATGGGTGATGATTATCAATATCTGATCAAAGGAGTATGAGAGGCCTCCTACAAACTAGATTCTGGGAAGGCAATGGAGATGAAGGACATGCTTTGTGTAATAGGTTTGAAGAAGAACCTTCTCTTGATTTCATATTTGAATGAGAAGGGTTTCATGGTTTCATTTGTAGATGGAGAAGTTCTCATGTGGAAAAAAGGAAAGACGTTTGATAATGCAGTTGTTATTGGTGTCCAATAAGGAGGTTTGTATAAATTAAAGGGACGCTAAGATTCAACATTGATTCATGATTGATGATTACTCACACAAAAGTTGGATTTACTTCTTGAAGTATTGGTAACTTCAAGGAATTCAAGGCACTAGTATAAAACCTAACAGAAAGGAATATGAATATGTTGAGATCAAACAATGGAGGAGAATTCACCTTAGATGAATTCTCATATTTCTACAAAGAAGTTTGGATTAAGAGGGATCTCTCTACTCCCTATAATCCGCAGAAAAATGGAGTGGAAGAGAGAAAGAATTGGACGATTATGGAAGCAGTCAAGGTCGTGATCCATGATCAAGATTTACCTATGTATCTATGGGCAAAAGTTGTGATGACATTTGTGTACGTGCAGAACAAAATTCCCCATCGAGTTCTTGAAAACAAGACACCAGAGGAAATGTTTTCAGGAGATAAGCTAGAGGTCATCCACCTGAGGATATTTGGTTTTCTTGTATATGTGCATGTCCCCAAGGACAAGAGAACAAAGTTGGACCCATATGGAAAGAAAGGTACATTTTTTGGGTATAGTGACACATCGAAGGCCTACAAAGTATACATTCCCAGTCACCGGAATATCAAGATTAGCAGGGATGTCACCTTCGATGAGGATGTATCTTTTCACAAGTCAAAGCAGGGTCGTGCAAAGGAACCTCATGATGAAGAGAATGGAGTTCCTAGAGACACATAAACAAGAGAAGTGGAAGTAGAGGAATCCATTCATGAGGATCAGGATATGGCCAAACCACAGAGGCATGTGGAGAATCCTATACTAAAGAGAAGACCATCTTGGGCCAAGAGGCCATCATAGATGTAGATAGATATGATGCCCAGGATGGATCATCTAGGAAAGTCAAGAAATCAAAATTGTATCCCAACTATGTGGCATTATTGTGTGATATCATTGATGCAGAGCCTACCAGCTATGAAGAAGTTGCAGGAAAGAAATAATGGAAGGATAACATGGTCGATGAATACCAATCAATAGTGAAGAATGTGTAATATACTAGATATAAAAAGTATGCAAAACATAAATAAAATGCTAGAAATGACAGGATAACAATAATATAACTAGAACAATCACCACAATAACACTGAAATGATATAAGAATAACAACAAAAATAACACTTTGATTCTGAGAGCAATGTTCATTGGCCTCTTCGAGGGGGCAACCTCCAATCGAGTAGAGCTCTATTACAATAATATCCAAGATAGGGTTATCATACCCTCGACTCCTTTTTATACTAAATATGTCTATCAAAAGAAGCATCTAGAATAAGATCATTCTAGAAGTGGAAGCTTCTATTAGGTCTTCATACATTCGACTTATTATATTTTATTGCAAGGCCTTATTAAAATTGACCTTTATTACATCTGAATATATTGTTCTACCTATGTGTGGGTTAGGACCCTAACATGTCCTCCCCCTTAAAAACAACCTTGTCCTCAAGGCTTGAGATGTGGAAATTGCTACATAATGGTAGTTGGTTACCAAGTGGCATCTGTTGGAGTTGTATCTTTCCACTAGACTAACACTTCCTTGATAGTTCTCTGACACAGGCGACGCTCACGCTGGTCCAAAACTGCTTGTGGCTATAGCCAAATGGATCCTTCTTCGACTAACTCGGGAAGGTTGGTTTGAATTTGGCACTTAGTTCCAATCACCTTCTTTAAGCATGAAACATGAAAAATAGGATGCAGCTTCGAATGACTGGGAAAAGCTAAATTATAGGGCACCTGTCCCACACACTTGAAAATGGTATAACGACCATAAAATTTGGGTGCTAGCTTCTAACAATGCTCGGCCTTGAGGGAATTTTTCTTGTAAGGTTGCAGTCGAAGAAACACCTGATCCCTTTCTGCAAACTGACATTCAAAGCGACCTTGATCTGCTTGTTGCTTCATGCGATTCTGTGCCATGACCAAATTCTCTTTGAGGGTACGGAGAATAGCCTCTCGAACTGTAAGTTTTTGGTCAACTGCTTGGACCTTCAAGACACCAGGTAAGTATGAGAGAACACAAGGTGGCTTATGTCCATATACCGCTTCAAAAGGAGTCATGCATGTAGTTGTATGGTATGAAGTGTTGTACCACCATTCAGCTAGGGGTAACCATTGAGCCCACTGATTTTTCTTTTCCAAGGAAAAACACCTCAAATATGTTTCCAAACACTTGTTGACAACTTTCGTTTGACCATCAGTCTGGGGATGATAAGTTGTAATGAGATGTAATTGGGTGCCTTGTAGCTTGAATAGTTCTTGCCAAAAATTGCTTGTGAAAGTTGGGTCGCGATCATAAACAATAGAGTGTGGCATACCATGAAGCTTGAAGACCTGATCCATGAAAATTTGAGAAAACGTGGATGTTGTAAATGGGTGTGGAAGAGCGTAGAAATGAGCATACTTGGAAAGGCGATCAACAACCACCATGATGATTGATTTATTTCTCGATTTGGGTAAGCCTGTAATAAAATCCATAGAGATATCCCTCCAAATAGTAGGTGGAATCGAAAGCGGTTGTAGTGTGCCCAAAGATTTGACTGTTTCTCCCTTGTTGTGTTGACACACATCACATTCAGTGAAAAAATTACAAATGTCATGTTTCATACCATCCCAGAAAAAAGAACGTTTGACCCTATCATAGGTTTTGGTGAACTCGGAGTGCCCCGCTGTGGGTGTAGCATGAAGCTCAGAAAGTACCGTGGATTTAAGCTTTGATTGTTTACTTAAATACAAACAACATGTGTATTGAAGCTCATCATGGAGCCAAGAGTACCCTGGGGAAGTTGGAGCATTGGACTGCAATTGTTGGATCAGATGCGAACTTTTGGGATCTTGTAGCCATTCCTGGCGAACGACTTGGAGCCAGTCTAGTATAATGAAGGAAAGAGAAAAAAGGGATCTTTTGTTTTCATATTTTTGGGAAAGTGCATCCGCAACCACATTGTATTTGTCTTTCTTGTATAGGATCTCATAATCATATCCAACGAGCTTAGTCACCCATTTTTATTGCTCCGGGGAGGAAATGTGTTGTTCCAAAAAATACTTGAGGCTTTGATGGTCTGTCTTAATTTGGAAGTGTTGCCCCAATAGATAAGGGCACCACAGATCAATGGCATGCATAATAGCCAACATTTTCTTTTCATAGATTGATTTGCCCAGATTTCTTTCAGATAGTTGCTTGCTGGTAAAGGCCAAAGGCCGACCCTCTTGCATAAGGACAACACCAATTCTTTTCCTTGAAGCATCACATTCCAAGACAAAGGTCTTTGTGAAATTAGGAAGGGCCAGGACTGGAGTGGTGCACATGGCCATATTCAAGGTTTGAAAAGCTTGAGAAGCGGTTGGAGTCCAAGTGAAAGAGTTCTTTTTTAGGAGAGTTGTGAGAGGTGCTGCAATCTTTCCATAATTCTTAACAAACTTGCGATAATAACCTGTTAAGACCAAAAATCCATGCAATCTTTTGAGAGTCTTTGGGTGAGGTCAGTCTTGCATAGCTTCAATATTTTTAGGATCCACCCTGGCGTCATCCTTGCCAACCAGATGACCCAAGTACTCTACTTCTGAGGTGCCAAAAGCACATTTAGACTGTTTCAGGAAAAGTTGGTGTTGAGAGAGTAGATGGAGAACTCGATCCACATGAGAAAGATGGTCTATCCAGGTTTTTCTATAGATGAGGATATCATTAAAGAAAACTAAGAAAAAATGACATAGAAAAGGAAGGAAGACATGATTCATGAGGCTTTGGAAGGTGGAGGGGGCATTACACAAGCCAAAGGGCATGACCAAAAACTCGTAGTGGCCCTCATGAGTTCTAAAGGTAGTCTTGTGAATGTCTGCCTATTTCATACGTATCTGGTGGTAGCTCGAACGAAGATCAAGTTTAGTAAATAATTGGGTGCCACTCAATTCATCCAGGAGGTCATCAATGACAGGAATGGGAAATTTGTCTTTAATGGTAAATTTGTTGAGGGCACAGAAGTCTGGACACATTCTCTAAGAACCTTCTTTGTTCATGACCATGACCACAAGAGAAGAGTAGGGGCTCATACTAGGGAGGATAACACCTGCATTAAGGAGTTCCTGGACCATTTTCTTAATTTCATTTTTTTGGGAAAAGGGGTGACGATACAGACGGATATTGGGAGGAAGGCTTCCAGGTACAAGGGGAATGGAATGATCATGAACACCATAGGAAGGAGGGAGTCCTTAGGGAGTGGAAAATACCACTTGATGTTTATAAATGATGGCTTGGAGGTCTTGCGGTGCCAAGGGTGTCTCTGTTTCTTGTATGGCATGGAGTTGGGCAATAACACCAGAATGACCTTTTTGGAGAAGTTTTTCCATGCAATGGAAACTAATGATCTCAGGTGAACCAACGATGATGCCTTGGAACTTATATTGGTGTCCCTCCTGGTCGAATTGCATGGTTAATTCCTTAAAATCCATGAGAATGGGACCCAAAGTCCTTAGCCAGTCTGCACCCAACACAATGTCACAACCGCCCATGTCGATAGAAAAAATATGATATTTCAGGTGGTAGTCACCAATTTGGAGACACACATTTTCACAACACCCTCCACATTTCATGGAGCCACCATTGGCCATCATGATTTGGAAATTATTGACGGCATGGATGTAGCAACGAGTTTCTTGGTAAATGCGACAATGAATAAAATTATGGGTGCTTACACTAACAACCAGAATGATGACCTTCTGATGCTTGATGTAACCGATTAGCTTGAGGGTTTGGGGAGCAGATAAGCTAGTGAGAGCATTGAGGGAAATGACCGGTTCTACTTCAGGAGGGTCTGAGGGAGGGGTTATGTCAGTGGTTTCAGGTGACTGAGAAACAAGGCGAGTTTCAACATCCTCTTCCGAAATATCCTCAGAGATGGCCATAAAAATCTTTTGTTCATTACACTTGTGGCCCGAGAAATATTTGTCATCACAATTATAACAAAGGCCTTTGAGTTAGCATTTAGCCATTTCAGCCCTAGTCAATTTTTGGATCTTTAGTGGAGTGAAGGGAGTATTGGGATTTACTGGTTTAGGGCGAGGGATAAAGGAGGGTTTCCATTTTTGAGAAGATACAACTTGTTGTGCTTCTTTATCTCTTTTAGTAGCCTCCAGCCAAATCTGAGGCCAAGCCATGAGGACATGGGCCCGAATATCATCCTTGAGGCCAATGATAAAACACTCTCAGAAAAATGCATCAAACATGCCCTCTGTCCGAAAATCTAGGCACTCAAAGGCAGCTATAAAGTCTTCCACTGTTCCTGATTGTTTCAACTTTGTCAAATGTCCCAAATGGTTGATGTCAGTGTCAAAGCGTTCATAAAGCTCTGTCACAAAGTGTGTCCAAGCAATATACCCTTGACGGGAAGTTTTTCTCCATTGCCACCATTGCCAACGTTCTTGATCTAGATGGAGAACACCATACCAGAGTTTTGTCAAGTCATCTGTAATGTCGTATAAAGAGAAATAATGTTCCATTTGGGTTACCCAACCAGTGGGGTCCAATCCATCAAATTTGGTCACATCCACCCGTGGAAGACGTAGGCCACATTGAAAGTGATGGTGCTGAAAGTTATGGGAATGAGAGGAATGTTCACCTTCAATATGTGGAGGTGAGCCAGAGGAAGGGTTATCTATAGGGATATGCAGCTTGGTGCAGAGTGTCGAAAAGACAGATTCAAGTTGGGTGTTTAGGTCTTGTTTGATTTACTCCATTGAGGACTGCATGGTTATATTTATGGCGACAACATTGACACTGAGTTGTTTCACTTCTTGTTGGGTCTTGGTGAGACTAGATTGCAAGGTATTGAAGCGAGTTTCCAAGTCTTGGCTACGGGTATGGGCCATGAGGACGAGGGAACCGAAAAGGGGCGGGTGGGGTCAAATTTTTTTCCGAAAAATGATATGTATGAATGTGATAAGGGTGAAGAGATGAATCCAATGGAATAGGTCTCAAATAATGGTGAAAATATTTCCAGATTTTTTTTTAATTTTTTTTTACACCTGTGGAGTTATACTCCAATATGAAGAATACTGCAGTGATGAAATGCCCAAATTCTTAACTAGGAAGAAATGTGTACTTACTTGGCAACTCGAACACAGTTGCGTGACAATAGATCTTGTCTATTTTAATTTGTTTATGTTTATGTCCCCAAGGGTTAGGTATTCAAGGGTTCTACAGACAAGGGTTTGTCCTGTGCTATAGCAGCTCAGGGATGATTTTAGGGGCTAAATTTCGGTCATGGGCTAATTTTCCATGGGTTTTCCCAAAAAAATATTTGCTATTMTAAAAATGATTCGCCCAAATTCTATAGGATAAAATTATTTTACTGAAAAATCGCCAAAATTTTATACAAACTATATAAAATCCTTAGAAATTTGAATATTTTTACAAAAATATTGCCAAACATTTATAGTTGGCATATGAAGGGTTAGTAAGATTCGCCAAGGTTTCTACATTTAAAAATAAATTTCCATCCTTAAAATCATCCCTGCTATAGCTCTCTGATATACATGCAGGGTCCAACAATAGTATTCGGCCCAATATCTCAGGGCACTAACTAAGGAGGATAGACCGTATCCTTAGCCATACTACTCGACTACCCAGGTACTAGASATTATCTTCTCGAGTGTTGTTCTCGGTGGMACTATAGCAGTCAGGCGGCTGATCGGTTTATCTAAAKAAGGCTTCAAGAAATCTAGGCCAATCTGTACACAGGTGTTGTCTGATGCGCTACCACTCGAAGGGGTACCAACAGGGGTTACAAGGGTGGCCAACATATGTGTGCTTAAGAACCACTTGTATTTCATGTGTGTATAAACTCCTCAACTGCGGCTTTATGCACATAACGATAGATCTTTGTGGCTTAAAGACGTTGGAATACGTCTCTACCCTAAAAACAAATTTACCCACAATTTCTGCCAAGGAAAGTGATCTGATACCACTTGTAATATACCAGATATAAAAAGTATGCAAAACATAAATAAAATGCTAGAAATGGCAGGATAACAACAATATAACCAGAAAAATCACCACAATAACACTGAAATGATATAAGAATAACAACAAAAATAACACTTTGATTCTGAGAGCAATGTTCAAGGGCCTCTTCGAGAGGGAAATCTCCAGTCAAGCAGAGCTCTATTACAATAATCTCCAAGCTAGGGTTCGCATACCCTCGACTCCTATTTATACTAAATATGTCTATCAAAAGAAGCATCTAGAGGAAGATCCTTCTAGAAGTGGAAGCTTTTATTAGGTCTTCTTACATTCGACTTATTCTATTTTATTGCAAGGCCTTATTAATATTGACCTTTATTACATCCAAATATATTTTTCTACCTATGTGCGGGTTAGGACCCTAACATAATGACATTTTGGATGTGGTTCCCATACCCAAGGAAAAATCAATTGTGAGCTCCAAGTGGATATTCAAGACAAAGCATGTTGCAGATGGAAGCATTGAGAAATACAAGGCTAGATTTGTAGCACAAGGATTTTATCAAAAGGAAGGAGTTGACTACGAGGAGTCTTTTTCTCCTGTGGAAAGATATACTTCAATAAGGATTGTTCTTTCAATAGCTTTTGTGATGAAATGGAAGGTTCATCAGTTGGACATGAAGACGACATTTGTGAATGGAATAATAGAGGAAGAGGTTTACATGGAACAACCACAAGGATTCAAGACACATGATAGGGAGACACATGTGTGCATGTTAAAGAAGGAATTATATGGATTGAAGCATGCACCAAAAGCATGGTATGGTCAGATTAATGGTTTTTTGATGATCTTGGGATTTACCAAGAACAATGAAGATTCTAACCTTTAGTTCAAGGTTGAGGATGATGGACCAATGATATTACTACTATATGTGGATGACCTATTCTTGATAGGAGTGTGTTATCACTCCAAGAAATCACTCCCTGACTGTAGAAGGGTGTAATCTTGGTAACTTAAATATATCAATAATGTAGGAGAAAGAGGATCAATTCAGATGACTTGAAATGCTCACAATCACTCACAAAACATATAAATTCACTTGAAGACGAAAGGCTTTCAACTATGCTACTCAGAAGGTTTAAATCAAAGTATGGAAGTAAGAAGAATGGCTTATTATATCAGTAGAATCACATACACAAGACTGCACATGTGAATGACTAATTACAATAGGCAGGAAATGTTCATAAGCTAAATCTATCAACGAAGAGATGAGGTGACAGTCATCTGTCATTAGAAATACCAATCTATACAAGCTTAATATACCGATGAAGAGATAATATAACAGTTATCTGTCATCAAATATACATTAAAACATTGCATACAAGTTACTCATAAACATAGAAAAGATGTAAGATAGAAAACTAAACAACACACACTGAAAGAAGCTTCTATGTCAAGATGAATCTATAAATGTCTGAAATGAAAAATGGCTACAAGTTCCCAAATTTGAACCACTGTCTTTGGACTGTTTCCCCCCTCCCGGTTTAGGCTTTATATCCTTTACATCAAGGTTTCAAGATCCTATTTTAATGGATCTGAAATACCTAAAATAAACATAATCAAAATGGATCTTAGCATATATTATCTAATATTATGATGATAAGTCAAAATCAACAGCTTTAATCATTATTTGGCAGCTTGCTGGTGAAAAACGCAGATTTCAAAATCTCTCTTTGATGACTGGGCGATTTCTGTCAAGCAAAAAAATGCCACTTGGCTTAATTCCTTCATTAAATGCCTCCAAATATTTAAAAGAAGTATGATATGTAATCCCATAATTGTTATCCTTCATTTAGAATTGTTCCCACACGTCCTGGAATCGAGAAAACACGATCTGGGAAAAAATAGTAGCTTTCTGCCATGTTCTATGCAGAAATTTTATGGAAATATGTCACTTAAATATTGACCTATATATATCAAATAAAAATAGATGTGTACAAAATGAATGCGTATTTTTTATATTTGTTTGTTTTGAGAAAAAACCTCTCTCAGTTATTGGAGATTCGTTTTCATTTGCCCGGGATCTACATTTCAAAAACATGTGTCAAACAGAGAAATTCTGAGATTCGAAAATTAGGGTTTAGAGATGAATTCGATTCTCCCAATATATGACACTTTTAGGAAAATTGAGAGAGGTTATTGTTTTTTGATGTGTTAGTAAAAAACACCTCCACCCGTTTCTCAAAATGATTCTCCAGTCGCTCAGAATCATCATTTGAAAATGATGACTCAGCATAGTAAAAACAGACTCTTYTGCACTTTCGGCTGCTCATTTGCCCTTGAAAATCTAATTTAGCTACCGAAAGCCCTGACTTTCGGCAGCTCACAACACTGTAAAATTACAATTTAGCTGCCGAAAGATAAAATTTACTTTTGGTCTATTTTATGAGGTGAAATCCTCATTTTATTGAATTGATATGATTATAAGCCTTTCTCAAAGACTTCATGACTTTCAAACCTAAAAATAAATCTTCTACCTAAATCTCCTCTTATCATGTGATTTGGAAATAATTTTCAAGTCATTTTTGATCGCTAACATCTGGCTCCAACTGGGATGGATAGCTCCTTGTGAGGTTTCCAAGAACCACAGATCTAATGCCTTTCCTGGAAAATAAAAACCGAACTTAATGTCTAGTGTTCCATTAAGCATGGAGTTAGTATTTCATTTGGCATGGAGTCAGCCATTCACCTCTTTCTGAAAATATTTCATGACCTGTATAGATGATCTCTGTAAATCTTCAAGACTGCCTTTATTAACACAAAATAACTGATACATATGCTGCAAAATGGAGAAAATAAATGCTCGGGTAGCGAGCTTATTTCCTACCCTACTCTACTCTAAACAATTCTGCAATTGGTTAAGTGAATGTTGATTTCCATAGCAGCCATCCAAGCAATTTTAACACTGAAATAATCTCATCATTCACACTGATTAATAGCTGGCGTTTGAAGTGTAACAAGAATGATAAGAAGTTATTCACAAGACCAAACTCACTTGGGAAAACTGATAATTTAAAAAATCTGAAGCTTTCAAATTTTCTGAAATATAACATTCTATGAAGACTGCCATCAGGTCTTTGAAACTAACGTCAGAAACCTATTGATATTCGGGAAACAATTGTATATCTATGGCAGCCTCTTTCTCAGCCATGAATGTTTTTCTGCAAGAAAACTGAGAACTTTCTAATTCTTTTGTAGTCGGATCTTGATCATCAGTAGTAACAATCATTTCTTCAGAATAATGCTCGTTAGATAATGAAAAAACAAAGTTTAAATCATATCTATAGTGGTCATCTAGAAAAATGTAGTTACCTATGCAATCATCAATTACCATAGATTCATTCTAGTTTACAAACTGATCTTGAACTTCAGACTCATACCTATCTCTGGAGTACTTAACAAATATTGAAGAATTCTGACCTAAATTTGAAATGAGCTCACATGCTTGTTGTCGTTCTAAATCTGCCTCATGGTCATTACCATCCTGCTCTAAATCTGAAGTATACCGACATTCTGTTTGCTCATGTGCATGCAGATTTTCAAAACAATTTCGATCACAAGTCCTCCTGGAAGCACGTATATTCTCCTCCACTCCTTGAGCATCTTCAAACATGCCTCTTAGGGATGAAGAATTCCTTTCTAACAAGATGAGGGAAAGCTGTGAATGCAGACCCATAACTTAATGTATCATGGAAGCAGTCTCTGTAGGCCGAATATGCAAAGGCACATCATGATAAATGTTGTAGAACCTTTGATTGAAGGCAGGCAAAGCTTCGTCCTCCTCTCTCTTCAAAGAATAGAAATCATCGAGATACAAATCAAGAGATTTGTTCTCACCCCAATACTTCAAAAAAGAATTTGACAGCTCAATCCAAGAACCAATGGAATCATCTCTTAGACCCTTAAACCAAATAGAAGCATCTCTGAACAAAGACTTAGAAAACATCCTCATGATCACATCATCATGAACAATCCCAAATCTATCAAAAAAAAATTCAAAGGATTCCAAATGCCTTTCAGCTGAAACTTGATTCTCTCAAGAAAACCGAGGAAGATATTCAAGGAAGTCAAGAGGATAAGGGTTAAGGTGACATGGAAGCCTTAAAGGCTTGAACATCTTCATCCTAATTTTAGATAAGAAAGCAATGGGATGCTCATGAGGTGTAACAAGCTGATTGGAAGGCTCAATGGTCACTGGAATCTGAGAAGGTTTTGAATCAGTTTTGACCTCCTCGAGGTTATATGGCTGATCAATTTTAGGAGAGATTTGAATGCAAAGCTCATCTTTATGAACAGGCTGAGGTAAAGAAATAGGATCAACATCAACAACATAAGGAGGCTGCAAGATTTCCTCTTCTAAAGATGGATATATAAAAGAAGGATGATGATGATCCGAATATACAAAACAAAAGATGATTCTCTTGACATGTGAAGGGAAAAGCATGAAGGAGTTGATAAAGAATAAAAAAAGCTCATGTAGAAGACTAATGAATTGATACCTAGGTTTATAATTCAGCCACTTCATCTTCTTGTCAACCGGATCCTCCCCAGTGGAGTCTTTAATGTGGAGTCGCCAGGAAAATTATTATAGTCGAATCTTATGTCTGTCTCTTGTTTTCCATCAAGAAACAAATCTATGTCATTCTCCCAGGGAAACTCACTTCACTTCCATTCCCCGACAACGACGCCATTTTGTTATCACTCCATGACTGTAGAAGGGTGTAAGCTTGGTAAATTAAATATATCAATAATGTAGGAGAAAGAGGATCAAGTCGGATGACTTGAAATGCTCACAATCACTCAAAAAACATATAAATTCACTCAAAGACGAAAGGATTTCAACTATGCTGCTCAGAAGGTTTAAATCAAAGTATGGAAGTAAGAAGAATGGCTTATTATATCAGTAGAATCACATACACAAGACTGCACATGTGAATGACTAATTACAATAGGTAGGAAATGTTCATAAGCTAAATCTATCAACAAAGAGATGAGGTGACAATCATCTGTCATTAGAAAGACCAATGTATACAAGCTTAATATATCGATGAAGAGATAAGATGACAGTTATTTGTCATCAAATATACATTAAAAAATTGCATACACGTTACTCATAAACATAGAAAAGATGTAAGATAGAAAACTGAACAACACGCAGTGAAAGAAGCTTCTATGTCAAGATGAATCTATAAATGTTTGAAATGAAAAATGGCTACAAGTTCCCAAAGTTGAACCGCAGTCTTTGGATTGTTTCCCCCCTCCCGGTGTTCTCAAAACTCTTAGGCTTTATAGCCTTTACATCAAGGTTTCAAGATCCTATTTTAATGGATCAGAAATAACTAAAATAAACATAATCAAAATGGATCTTAGCATATATGATCTAATATTATAATGATAAGTAGAAATCAACAACTTTCATCATTATTTCGAAATCTCTCTTTGATGACTGGGCGATTTTTGTCAAGCACATAAATTCCATTTGGCTTCATTCCTTCATCAAATGCCTCCAAAGATTTAAAATAATTATGATCTGTAATCCCATAATTTTTATCCTTCATTTATAATTGTTCCCACGCATCCTGGAATTGAGAAAACACGATCTGGGCAAAAATAGTATCTTTCTTCCCTGTTCTATGCAGAAATTTTCTGGAAATATGTCGCTTAAAGATTGACCTATATATCTTAAATAAAAACAGTTGTGTACAAACTGGAAGAGGATTTTGTATAATGGTTTTTTTTGAGCAAAAACCTCTCTCAGTTCTTGGAGATTCGTTTTCATTTTCCCAGGATCTGCATTTCAAAAACATGTGTCAAACAGGGAAATTCTGAGATCCAAAAATTAGGGTTTAGAGATGAATTAGATTCTCCCAATATATGAAACCTGTAGGAAAATTGAGAGAGGTTATTTTTATTTGACGTGTTAGGAACAAAAAATTCCACCCGTTTCTCAAAATGATTCTCCAGTCGCTCAGAATCAACCTTTTAAAATGATGTCTCAACACAGTAAAAACAGACTCTTCTGCACTTTCGGCAACTCATTTGCCCTTGAAAATCTGATTTAGTTGTCAAAAGCCTTGACTTTCGGCAGCTCACAACACTATAAAATTACCATTTAGATACCGAAATCTAAAATTTACTTTTGGTCTATTTTATGAGGTGAAATCCTCATTTTATTGAATTGATATGACTTTCAAACCTAAAAATAAATCTTCTACCTAAAGCGCCTCTTATCATGTGATTTGGAAATAATTTTCAAGTCATTTTTTATCGCTAACAGAGTGGAGAAGCTCATCACTGAGTGTAAGACAAAAATCGCTACAAAGTTTGAAATGAAAGACCTAGGTTTGATGCACTACTTTTTGGGTCTAGAGATATGGCAGAGGAAGAATGAGATCTTCCTAAAGCATGGAAAATATGTTGTGGAGATATTGAAGAGGTTCGGGATGTTGGACTGTAAACCAATGGGTACACTGATGTCATCAAATATGAAGTTTTTGGATGATACGACTTCATAGATTGTGGATGATACATTATACAGGCAGATGATTGGATCATTGATGTATTTGATGAATACACAACCAGATATATGTTTTGTTGTGAACACCCTGAGTCAGTACATGGTTGACCATAGATGCGTTCACCTGATTGCAGTAAAACATGTGATGAGGTACCTTAAAGGTATAATGTATTATGGGCTCAAGTATGTTGCAAATAGTGAAAATAGTCTACTTGGACATTTGGATTCATATTGGGTCAGTAGTGTTGCAAACTGGAAAAGTGTACATTAGGATGTTGATTCATTTTGGGATCCGATATGATTTCATGGATCAGTAAGAAGAAGTCATGTGTAGCACTTAGTATGTATGAGGCAGTGTATGTGGCAACATGTGAAACAAGTTGCAAAGCAGTGTGGCTTTGGAATTTGCTGACTAGATTATTCTATTTTGCGATGGAGACAACTTGTATCTTGTGCGACAACCAGAGTTGTATAAAATTGTCAGAGAACCCGATGTTTCATGATAAACCGAAGCTTATCGAAATCAGGTATCACTATATTAGGGATACAGTGCAGAAGAGAGCAATGAGGCTCCAATATGTGGCTATTGATAAGTAGGTTACATATTTGCTGACAAAGTCGTTGTCAAGGAAGAAGTTCAAGTACTTCAGGGACAAGCTCCGCATAGTCCCTCTTCAGAGGGAGTGATGGATTCAGATGTTATCGCAGGGTAGTGGATGTCATGATGACATGTTGTAGCTATTGGAGAGATACCTGCCAGCCTTGGATGCATGTTGAAGAGACGAGATACATATGTTATCACAGGGTACTAGATGTCATACATAAGATATTAAAGTTTTCTACGGGAAACTGGATGTCATGCATAAGATATTCAAGTTTTCTGCGGGAAACTGGATAGTCTCATGATGACATGTTGTAGTTATTAGAGAGCTACCCACCGGCCTTGGATGCATGTTGTGAAGTCACTATGAATTTCACGTGATGTATAGATTTGTGTGTCCGACAGTTAATGGTCATGAGCTCATGTGGATGGCGACAGTGTTAGAGTCTGTGTCGGATAGAAAACCTTCATCATTAAGAGGGAGTGTTGATATTTTATGTAATCTCATAAGTTATTCCTAAGTGTAATTGTGAAAGGGTTTATTGATAAGTCATGTATTTTAGGTCTTTTAGAGTATAAATAGAGGTTATATCGAGTCATTTTGAGATCACTCATCGAACATAAGTACAAGAGAGTAGTGCACACTTATCTAGGAGGCTATTCTTGGTTCATGTCTGGTTCTCTTTGGTCTTGATTTCGTGAAAGAGAATTGTATGACATTAGACATGTTGGAGGAATCTATACTAAGGAAAGTTTGCATGGTTTTCTCCCCCTTGAGGGTTTCCCTTAGGATATATCTTATTGTTCTGTGGATATCTATCTTTCAGTTGTGATCCTTTTTCATATTAAATAATAATATAATAATATAATGCTTTAATTGTTGGAAAAACATAAAAAAAATCAACACCCTAGCCATTGGCCAAAGTGGTATTTATGTTCTAGAATTAATCCACATTATTTTTTACCAAGGAAATATGAGCTTGAGGGTACTAAGTTTCACATGCAATTTAGGAAAACCACTCTTTGATCTACATGCTAAGTGAAATAGGTTTAATAGAGTAAAACAATCATGCTTCACACCATGTGTCGAGACTAAGGAGGGAAGATGAAAGCTTGACCAAGTAAACCCCTCAAAAAGAGTGACTAAATGGGATTGGGGGATGTTGAGGACCATATTGACCTCTTTTTTGGTAAACAATATTGAATCACAAAGTCCTGCTACTTATGACCTATTTTTTTATATAAATGAACCAAAGTGGTGTAGAAACACGTAGTTCAAATCTATTATGACCTATTGTTTTGATACATAACTCCTCTTCATTGACAAATCTGACTTGAAACTCAAGAGGTATCCGCCACCTAGTTTCCTTGGAGGCATAAGGCGTCGTGATTATTGATGATAACACTAGTTCTTGTGATGGAAGAATTGTGTTACAATATATGTTTGGGATGATGGTTTTCTCATTACATGTTATGGTATGATGATTTGTTGATGATGTTTACTTTCACATGCACTTATGGTTTGGGTATCGGGTAGCATCATGGTTTAGGGATTGATCTATAATGGGGATGCCAATGTATTCATTATGATTGTTAATCTTCTCTTTATCTCAATCTTATGTTCATCAATGGATAGAGTTTTAAAAATTGTCACACGAGGATCGTTATTTCTTTCCAATACTTCATCCCAATCATGAGCATCTTGAAAAAATAACTCGTCTTCCAATTTCTCATGACTATAAGGCCAAGCCGCAAACACTAAATCCTAATGTTTGGTAACTAACCCCTTTGGATCATGCCTTTTGAATTGTCCCAATGGGAACTGGTATTCTAGGTGACTAGCTTCATCCTGCCTACCATGCTTTGGATCCTTGATGAAATAGTGTTCGAGTCTAAAACCATAAGGTATAAAAATCCTTGTCTTCACCTCCTTTAGTAATGCAACATTAAACCCTTGAAATACCATTTGATACGCTATCTCCCCCTTAACAATTCTATCTGGTACATATTTTGGCCAAAAATGAGGTGTTGCATTTGCAACAAAAATCCTTATGTAAGTTAGATCCTCATGTATTTACCAATTATCGATACAACTTATCAACTTCCTTACATGATCATTCAACCTGGGACATTCTTCTTAGAAAATGATGAAATATAATCGTGCTAAGAAATGATCACATATTTCTATATATCCTTCTTGTAATTATTCTCCTACAAAACCTAAAAGTACACATGAACTAGAGCTTATGATCTATGCCTAGTAATTATTCTCCTACAAAACCTAAAAGTACACATGAACTAGAGCTTATGATCTATGCCTATAGAGATTGAGTCATGGAAATAAGTTTGTGGCACACACAACATATAACAAACAAGAGGCCAAATAAAATGAAGTAACTATATTATGTGTCTCTTTTTCCTTGTGAACATGTTCAATCATAATACCAAGCTGATTAGATAAAATGCCTCCCAATTAAAAAGCTTTCTTTTCGTAGCCATTGTTTTAATGAACTTCATTTTGTGTTATTATTTTTTGAAGGACTTATTATTTCATTATTTAGTGATTTTACAAATCCTTCCTTTCGTGCCTAATCCTTTCTCTCTCACTCAAGGAACCTTTAAAACTCTTTTTGGCACCCGAAAAAAATTTCATTCAGTGCTCTACCTTCTCGCTATATCAGCAAATCTAAAACCTATTTTTGGCGTGTTTGGAAATTTGTTTTGACGGGCTTCATTTTGTGTTTTTGGCACTGGAGAAAAAATGTCTTTCGATTATTTTAAATGCTTGTTTCAACAGACTACATTTTATGTTTTCAACGCATTTAGAATTTGTTCCTTTTCTAGTTTTGGCAAACTCTTAAGACTCTTTTCGAAGCTCGAAAAAAGCATGTTTCAACACAATTTTGAAACTTTTTTTACACCCTTTTGGACTTTATTCTTGGTGCATTTGAAAACTTACCATTTCCCATTTTCGGCAAACATCAAAATGTGTTGTTCACTAAAGCTTTGACTTTTCCAAAATGATTTATTTATCTCAAAAAAATGGGTATTGGGACTTAGATTGTTTTTTTCTTAATGCTAAAGACATCTCTTACACTATATGAAATGCATGGAATATTTTAAATAAAAATGTACGAAACAAAACAAAATACATTAAACTTCTCACAAGATCAACAAAAAGTGGTACTTAAAATTTTTAGAATTTTAGGGCGTGTTGTGTACTCAATAGGTTGGTTGTGGCTCAAACCTATCACTTTGTTTTTAATATCATCACATCCAGCCCTAACTTATATTATTGCTTATGTGTTTGTCCTTTCAAGCTACCCTTTAGGTTATTGGTTGATGCCATTAAAATCTCATAAGCCTCCTTTTTGTTTTCCTTCCCATCAAGTTCAAAATCATCCTATATTTTATTTTTATCTCTTGGGATTATGGTTTTTGGATATTTGTGTGGTGGGTAGCATGTGTATTCAATGGTTGGTGATTTATTGTAGGTTTTTGAAGTCAAAAGTCACTTGGGCATCCTTGTGACATAGAGTTTGAATTTTGTGAGCTATATTTGCACCTATGTTTTCATTTTATCATGGAAAAACTTGGGAATGCGGCCTTGAGTTGGGAGTCATGATAGTTATGTGGGTGCCATTATTTTAGAATGCAATTTTATGTGGTTGTTAGTATGTATTGGTCAATGTCTAATGGTTGCAAGGATGAACCTTTTACTTATGTTGGACATTTTTTTGGAATGTGATACTTATCTAGTGAGTACCATCACTTTATTTTGTTATCATGGTGACAGGGACTATGATCTTGGTAGCCTGCTATCGTTCAAATTGTTTTCCTTGGCCTATACGTAGTATTGATTTTTGATATATGTGGTCAAATGTTGTTTGATTTCATTGCTACATGCACACATGGTTCATTACTATATGTGGTTGTAGGTGTTCATTGATATATGTGGATTTGATGCTACCCTTCAATTGTATGTACAACATTTTAATGCAATTATATATATGGTGATATATTTGTGCTATTGGAAGAGGCTTGCATTGATACAAAGTCATTCATCCCTCGAAAATCAAGGCAATGACATGCAACTTATTATTCACATGATTACTAGTGATATTGGCTTGTTAAACATTCTATTTAAATTTGTTGAGTGCATTCCTAAGTTCTAAAAGGAGGCAACTATTATGATCATATGTATGATCCTATTGCGTATGACAGTTGGTTTTCTATCTATAATGGACATTAATGATGTAGTTGTGAGTGGCTTGCCAACAYTATAGTCTTGCTTTCTTATCTTTTCCTTATACCCATTCACTCTACCTTATGCACAGTTTGGCTTGCCATACACCCATTCCATGTTACATCTCGTGCATGCTTGCATTCATGGTTATAATATTTGTGCATGGTTAATTTTTGTGTGCATAATATTCTTGCATTGATGTGGATTGAATGCATACTTAGGATGGGAAAGATTTAGTTGAAGGCACATACTAGAAGAAGAAGAGGAACCCTTTTATTGGCTTCATTTTTTTAGGAGTTTCCACCTTTTGAAAATGGTCTTCCTACTTGGGAAACAATCTCTTTTCATAATGGGAATTTGTATGGTCTGAATAGGGTTACTTTTATTGGTGCTAGTTTTTATGACTTGATTGATGATGGACCTGCAAAGTGAACCCTGGAATATGATTTAGTCATGGAATATTCTTGGACATGTATATTTAGATTGTGATATTTTTTTAAACATGAAAAAACATGTATTTATGTATGGATTGTTTTATGGATAATTTATATGTTGAACATTTTATTATTATATACATAAAGATTATGAAATCATATGATGAATGGAAAATATGTATTTAATTAAGCTCCAAGATTTATTTTGCTTGTCAATGCTTGGGGTAAATTCACACTAGTAGGTAGGAACCCTTAGTATGCCTAGGACCCATGTCTTATTTGATCATTTGACCTACAAATTCTTTTTCCAAAATTAAATACTCCAGAAAAATTATTTCTAGAGGAAAATCAAGAGGCAAGGTGATCTTTGACCTCCTCACTCACATTTCTATAAAAGAGGAGGAAGAGTACTTGATCAGAAGAGGAGGAAGAATACTTGATCAGAAGAGGAGGAGAGGAATGGGTATAGGTTTGTTTTGAAATTGTATATCTATAATTCATTCTTTCAACCCTCTAATAGCCCAACAGTGCTAGCAATGGCTGGTAGGATACAATCAGAGGTACAAAATTAATTGTGAAAAGAATAGTTGCTTCCCTAAAGAGGTAATTTCTACTTATGTGTTTCATGAACGATCTTCCATACAAAGGTATTTAAGACTAACATTGTCATGAATGTAGATCCTTATAGACAATCTGAATGTGGAGTAGCACAACTTCATGTTGTTTGGGTATTCACCTCGTTTGGATTTGGAATGTTGTAAATGACACATGGTCTAAGAAACCTCCTATTTACAGTGGCCAAACAATTTTTATTTTTTTTTAACAAAAACTGGGCAAAAATTATATTAAAAAAACTGCGAAGATACGCAGACGATGTACATAGTCTGTGTTACAGAATTTGCAAAATTCAAAAATTACCCCCCCTGAATTCTTCGAGAAGAAAATGAAGAACAGGGGTATTTCTTACTAAAATGCTAAAGCCTACTTGATTTTCTATGGTGAAAACCATGCAAAATCTTCCTAGTAACAACATAAAAAAACATTGCATACACTTCGATTTTGGAAGTGTCCGGTGCCGGGAATTCTACCTCTGCCAAAGGCCGCAGGTTGAGGTCCAGGTTCGGGCGTGGTCCAGGCGAGGAGGCCTCATCAGAAATTTAAATGTAGTTGGTTGCAGGCGATGCTGGTCCAACTACCATTTGGAGTTCCTCGATCTGCTACCTCAGAGCTTCGCACTCATCTCTATTTCTCTGTTTTTCACTCCTGTGTTGGATGGTAATCTCTATGATGGAGAGAACTTGTGAAGAAAGTGCTCTGAGATGTAATTGAAGTGTTTGAACTATGTCTACCAGCTCGTCGTGTTCCTCTCCTGAGACAATTCTTTGTGGTTGCCTACTCATCTTTCTTATAATCCTTATTCTATCCGGCTGTAAAACATAGATAGCAGTGCACTTATGAGGTGTGGACGCTACTTTGTTCTTTTTAGGAATGAGAATACCAACAAAATGAGTCGCTCTTGTTATGATATGTGCCATCACCCTCGAATGATTCAAAGAACTTAACCAGTTTCCCATGCTTTTCCACGAGTTGTGGCCATGATCACCTTTGATGTTGGGATCCTTCATCTCGCCTAAATTTAATGTGTTGTACTCTTCGTGCGTCATGTTGAATAGGTTCATGTCACTCCAGTATTCTCTTCCACGCTCATGAGATGCCAAAGGTACTGCGATAAGACTTCCCAAGTTGGGGGAGGGAGAGATATGAAGCCACTGGATGTGTGCAGAGGTGAGGTAGTGGGTGCTTATGTGTTGAGAGGTGAGGTGGGGTAGGTGGTGGGGACTGTAGATCCACATGCTGAGGTGAGAGGGAGGGTAGTTAGGTGTCTAGGCAAGGGCGTTGGATTGAAACGTGACCCAAACCATGACCCTTTCGCCACTGTGGCCCAGACGACAGTGGCCAGGGGAGCAAAATTCCATGTGTCAAATTTCATGGTATGGGTGAGTGGAGAGATAACCCATTAACCACTAGCATGCCTTGCTCCAGTTCAATTTCCAGGTTAGCTTGAGCATCGGCCAATTGATTATTTCATCGGAGGCCATGGTAAAAGGAGATGTTGTGGAAGAGAGTGTGAATTGTCGAGATTCTTTGGAGAATGGCTCTTAAATGGAGATTTGGAGGGTGGGACACTTTGTGTACATTCCCTATGATTATCTTGGAATCCCTAATCACCGAAAGGGAGTGTATGTTCCTTCTTTTGGAGAGAAGAAGACCTTGGTACAATGCATATGCTTCATCTTGATTATTGGTAGCTATGCCTAGATTGTAATGGAAAGAGAGAACTTGGTTTCCTCATGGGAAAATGATGACCCCTCCCACTCCTGCCACCTCGGGGTTTCCCTTTGAAGCTCCATCAAAGTAAAGAGTGTTAGTTTGATTTTCATTTCACCAGCACAGGTAGTCAAAGTCATCATGAAGCTGCCAGGAGTATCTGGTGGGGTAAGGGGAAGGAGTTGTGGACAAAATGTAGGGGAAAAAAGAGAAAATTCAGTCAGATTCTAAGGTGGAGTTGGGGGTGAAGGAGAGACATTTGAGCTTAGAAAGGAAAAATTCAGCTAGGAGAGAAACAAATTTTTTAGCTACGAGATCTGGGGGAGAACGAAGGTTGGAGAAGATAATTCGATTTCTGGCTAGCCAAATTTTCTAGCAGATGTATTTGGGTAAAGATTTATACACTGCTTTGAAAAGAGGGTTATTTTTGCAGGTGCCCCGATATAGGGAGGGCCATTCTGAAAAGAGTTCTCTGGGTTGGGCCGACCATCTAATTCTTGAGTGGAGGTTTTGCAAAGTTGTTTTCCACACCATGATAGTGAAGGGACAAAGTAGAAATATTGTTGAGAGGTTTCCATTGCTTTGCCACAAAGTTCACACCTTAAGGGCCCATGGATGTTTCTTTTAAGTAGATTTTCTCCTGTTAGCAAATTGCCATGTGCCAATATCCAGCAAAAGGAATTTACCTTGGGTGGGTTGTCATTATTCCAAATAAAGTTCCACAGTTTATCTTTAGGGGGGGGGATTCAGTTGTGAGAGTAGTTGGGAGTAACCTTGATTTACAGAGTAGTTTCCATTCCCCCAGTGGCTAGACAAATTACTAGAACTTGGATCATCAATTGTCTAAAAAAAAACACTTTTATCAATAAATAAGTCTATCTGGCCATACCTGCAATTTTTTTCTATGTATTATAGATAATATATAGCCTTTGTTTTAGTTCTCTAAGAATGATTTGATTTTCCTTATTTCCCAAGACACCATGTTTACAGTGCTCTACATCAACATGGATAGCTCCATTGGTAGATTTCACACATTTCCAAATTTTGGAAATTACCATGAATTTTTATTTTCTTCTCAACAATGAAACCATGTGCCCTCGGGACATAAGAGGCTAGGTAAATTTTTTATTACCTTCCTATTTTCATTTTCATCCAATCAAAATTTTAATTTAGCTTGAAATTTGACATTTTTTTACAATTGTTTTCCCAATTTTGCATGGTACGCGTGAACGCTCTAGCTCGCCCTGACGCAGTGCTTACTATGTTGAATTTATAGTGATCACCACCATTGGTGCATCTCATATATATGTACTCACTAGTGTCATTCAAGCAAGAGCACCACGATAAGTTACAGAAACAAAGCGGTGTGTCCGTTGGAATGCCCCGCAACCGATGCATAATTGGCTTCTACCTGCACCGATACACTTTGCTTAACTAACGACACTGCTAAATTAATGATTTATAAAATTTGACATAGCGGTGCAACCATTTTAACCCAATGCACTGGTAATGTATATGTAAACACACTGGGACATATACTTCCCGAATTAGCATAGTGGGGTGTCTCATTGGATGCCTTGTTCCCAATGCTCTATCCTTTACAATGCACTGTGGAACAAAACGTTGGTGCTCCACTATCATAATGGTATTAGTGCATTGATAGTAACACATCACACCACTTCAACTACAATAATGAAGTTTAACTTAACTGTGCCCCATCATTCCAACAAACGCATTGATGTTGTAAAGACAATGACACCAGGGTGAATTTGTAA
This sequence comes from Picea engelmannii, assembly GCA_009831015.1. NCBI lineage: Eukaryota > Viridiplantae > Streptophyta > Pinopsida > Pinales > Pinaceae > Picea > Picea engelmannii. Next base: position 29,851 of record ML822321.1, read on the forward strand.
TAACCAATTAAAGCGGTGTGACTTAGTAGGAGCATTGTTGAAATCTGTGGTGGTGCATCAATAGTCGTAGCATACTAGTGCATAAATTTTAAACATACGCGCTGAGACATGGTTTGAAAAATAAACAACACGGTTCATCTTCTGTAAGGCCCCATTAATGGTGTGTTAGTAATACAAGGCACTCGTCGACATCATGTTGGTTCTCTAGTAGACTTGGTGCACCAATGCTTTCAGTTTAACAAAGGGAACCATGAATTTTCACACCATAAGTTTTAGCGTCGCATTGCATATTTGTTAATTAAATGAATCAACGTTGTTATAAGCATTGAACTGACATGGTTAAAAGCATTGAACCAGTGTGAAGCATCCTATGAGACACACAATTGGGAGGTGTTGTTGTTTTGATATAACGCATCGACGTCAGACCGTATCTATTGTTTATAGCTCACCGATTGCTTTTAAATATTTTTTTGCAAAAAAAAAAATGGATTTTTTAAAATATACGTCATATATATATGTATTTGTTTGATAATTTCAATTTGTTTTATCTATATACATGTGCCTAGAAATATTTTTATGTGAATCAGAAATGATGATGACTAGAGGAGGAGGAGGAGGAGGAGTGACAACAGGTCGAGACACACACATTTGTGCATGAGTGGGAGGCCAGGGAGAGGGAGAGGGACTTGTTCCCCCACCCTCTTTCACATCGGACAGAGGACCTTTTGATGGATATTGGCCTCCTGAAGTTTTATTAGGAGGGTACATCCCTTAGGGGGAACTCTTTGTTGTTACAGTAGTTGATCTGTCATTGGCATCATTCGAGATAAGGGTTCAAGGTTGGTCCCGATCTATGGTATCATCCCACAAAGGTGGATGTCTATTTCATCATTGGGTTGTCTAGGAGGGGGGAGTATTTTCCCCATTTCCCTACACTACCGCCTAGTTTTGTAGGAGATACCCAACTGGCATATGTGTAGAGATATGTTGGTTCACATGTTCATTCGAATTTGGAGTTCCAGGTTCATGGTTTTCAAGCGTAGATAACTTCATTTCAGAGACATGACGTTAGGTTCCTGTGTTTTATGCTCTCAGCACGGTCACATTATAGCTCTGATGGGAAATGCATTAGTTTCTCTATGTTGTATCATGTAGATATTTTATTGCAAAGGCCCCGATTGATTAGGTGGGCAGATGGTTTTTTGAGACAATTTTGTCATGCATTAGATCTTTGTCACGTTGTTTTGTCTGAGATGAGTTTCTTCACATTTGTGTCAGAGTTGTATACACTATTTTTCAAGAGGGTTCATGTCACTCATCCAGAAGTACCTCGCTTTCCTACTAGGCCTATTTTTTATGCATGTATGCACATGTGGGGGCAGTTGATTCCCAAGAGGGTCCACTGTGAGTTTTCCATTACTTTGGTGGGTAGGGTGGTATTTGATTTATTGTCTAGTGAGGACAATATTGTCCTCGATATTGTAGAGTACCCGTACGTGGGGATGGATTGGAGAGCATGTACAAACATCCAATTTACAACAGAGGATCCAGTAGATGAGAGAGGCAATATTATCATTATTTTTTTATTATTTTGTTTGCACATTTTTATGTCTTATTTAATTCACATGTAATTTATTGTAACATTTTGTTTCAATTTTCTTATTATTATTATCTATTGTTTTGCATATATTGGCACATATATTAGGGATGCGCCTCAACAATGTGAGGATGAGGTGATGGAGGAAACAGAGGACCAACCACTAGTAGTACAAAGACCCCACATGCCACACAGACTGGATATGAGAGTTTGACTAGAGGTGATGGATTGGCTATGTTGTGTCATGACTAGTTACAGAGTGGTACGCGTACCCATTAGAGACACATTACAGGAAAATGCATTTTCCTCATGACATGACGATGTTGATGCGTCATATTTTTGGTTTCGTCAACCTCATCGAGACATTGAAAGGTGTTTTTCATGATCCCACTACATCCATCTCATCAATAGAGCCATCCACATCCTCTACTCCACCACATGGTCCTCCTCCTCCTCCTTATTCTCCTCCACATGAGTTGACTGCACCATATACTGATATTGTTGCTTCCCATCCACATGTGTCTGAACCTACATCCACATTTGAACCTCATTATCCTCCTCCTACTTCCCCTCAACATGTTTATGAACCCACATCCACGTCTGATCCTCTTCCTCCTCCTCTTCTTTCTTCTCCTTCACATGCATCACCATATTCTACTGATCCTCCCCCTCCTCCTCCACTCATTTCACCATCCACCGATCATTGTCTTTATCCTAGTCCACATGTGTCATCATCCACCGATTCCCCCTCCTCCTCCTCCTCCTCCTTCACATGTGTCACAAGATTTTGATACTTTGGACACTATATTCACATTGGGTATTGTTGCACATATTCAGGATATTGATATAGAGACACTTGATAGTGCACTTTTGTCGACATTTATTTCTGAGATAGTTTCTCTTGATAGAGGCTCTACCTCTAGTAGTAAAGACACTAATGCACCTAGCTCTAGTGGTGGACCTAGCTAGTAGTGGTACTGAATGTCATTTATATTGATTGTTTTATATTTGACTTGAGATCTATTTATGACATGTTTATTGCAGATTTTGTTGAGATGTATGTTTGACATGTATATTCATATGTATATTGCTCATGTATATTATGTTTTTCATATAATGTTGTGGTTTTTTTTTTGTTTGATTTATTAAATGTATTATGAGTACGTTAATGATGAACATTGTTAATGATTTATCTATTTTTAAGTGAAATTTGATATGTATCACTCATTTAAATTTACAGTTGTCATATAATATTTAACTTTACTTTTATGAAAGTGTTTAATTTGGATTGTGATTGCAAAATGTTATAACCATTAATGTCATATAATGTTTAATTGTTGTTCAAGGTGAATTGTTTGTTGTCCAAAAAGATACAATATGTTGATTAAATGTGTTTAGAAACACAATTACTTAAATATCATGAGTGAAATGATTGTGATTTGAATATTTATGTCTTTTTCATATATTATAATAATAACATTATAACATAATTATTCACTAATAATAATGATGATGATGTAATAATAATGTTATTTTTTTAATGTTTATTATTCAAAGATTACAAGACAAAGTTATAATATAATTGTTTACTAAAATACAATTATTGTATTTTATTAATATTTAATTTTTCCAAAGATTTTATTAATTGATATTATCCAACAATTATAATATATGAAATTTATTCAATTAAATTTAAAATAATAAATATAGAGAATAATAATACATTTTGATCTATACACTTTCAATGAAATGGTTTCACAACTTTTTACTTTAATACAAACTTTATGAATCTTCTATTAAAAAATGATATCACCCAACATTTTATAATTAGTATTTTAAGAATTAGTAAAATTGGCAAAGGTTTCTATACTTTTAGATAAGTATGGATCATTAAAAATTTTCTTAATTCTCACTAGTCTCTAGAAAAATAAACTTTTAGAATTTCCATGTCCTTCCTATATTGACACTTATTTCAAGGAGAATGCAAAAATAATGAATAATATAAGTTTATATGATTATAAAACTAAAAGATGGAGTGGAATAAGTGAAGGCCTTGACAATTGCACTATTTAAGGTGGGGAATGCCATCAAAGTTGGTAATGCCAACACCATAGGTACTGTAGATGTTGCACGGAGTTATTTTGTTGGAATTGTCCTTAGAAGTTCCATCAAAGTATATATTTATTTGAATTTTGATTTTCTCAAACAATAAAAATTTGGAGGTTTGAATATTTTTTAGTATCTTCATTTTTTGTTAAATAAAATATAATTTAAATTAGATCTTTACTATTGTACACCACCAATTGTGTGATGTCTCAATAAATTCTTAGTATTTCAAAGGCAACATAAACATATTTTAATACAATAGAATTCATAAATTTTCTATAATAAACAACAAATATGACAATAAAACTATATCAATATCACATATTATGCATGTACGTCTATTTAATGTATTTTCAATATGGTGGTTGTAAATGGTTGTTAACTTTTCATATCCAACATAATTATAAAATGAAGAAAAAAAACATAATTGTCCATTATAGATACCCATAATAAAATGACACATACACAATATAAATTTCCAAAAACATCATTTGCAAATCAGTTTTGTTGCCATCACCCTCATTATCTTCCCCACTTGGCATTGTTGTGAGACAATTGGCTTCAATTGATGGATAGTTGGTATGGATTGTTGGTTTTCATTGATGTCAACCATTGGAGAGTGATATTGTAGATTGATGTCAACCCTTAGTGATTGATGTCAACCCTTGGAGAAAGTCCGGTAGAGAATTTCGATAGCACAAAGGTTTGGGTAACAGACCCAAGGTTGTTTCATGTATAATGGTATGTGTTTTAATATATTTGAAGGTAAGACTATTCTATGTGGATAGTACGTGTCATTCCATTTCTGGTGGTATGTGGAATGCCACATAACTCCTCACGGTTAGATAGTTATGGCCATGAGAAGTTGGAGAACCCAGGTTTGGGTAATGGACCCAAGTTTGTTTGATGGATAATGGTATGAGTTTTGATATATTTGAAGGCAAGACTATTTTATATGGATAGTGCATGTCATGCCATTTCTAGTGGTATGTGGAATGTGGAATGTCACATAACTCCTCACGATTTGAGAGTTATGGCCTTACGAAGTTGGAGGACCCTCATATGTTGGCTTGAAGCCCCAAAAGGTCAAAGAAGTCAAAGAGCTTGCAAAAAAGAAATTATTATTTAAATGATAAATTCAAGTGACAAAGTCAAGAAGGATTATTTAAATAATTAAGTGAAGTGACAAAATGAAAGAAGATTATTTAAATGATAAAGTGAGGTGACAAAGTAAAGGAGGAATATTTAAATGATAAAGTAAAGGAGAAATTTCTAATTATGGAAAGTGGTTAACCCTAAAAATGAGGAAAATAGGTTAAGTGACCTATAAATGGGTTAAGTGACCTAGAAGATGCTTCTAAGGAAGATATTTGGAGAGTATAAATAAGAGGCAAGGCTCTCTCAATTTAATATCACACTTGAGCATATTGAATATCTATAGGTGACTGAGGTAACCAAAGGATATCTAAGCCTAAATTCAGAGGGAAGGTGAAGAAAATAAGGTCGGAATTCAAGGGAGGATGAATTATTTTGATAATGTTTTCTAAGGTATGTTATTTACAGGTCATCTCACCATTTTCACAATAAATTTATTTCTAAAATGATTCAGATCATGACATTAATAGGCCATTGAGGAAACATATCCAAGTATCTGTGGTAATAATTTCATCTTGTGGGTCGTTGTACTTTTGGAGTTACACTCCGTGGAAAATAGGGTTTGTGGCTAGTCCTGAAACTAGTCTAAAACAGGTGTTTCAGGTAAAAACGTCATAACTTCTTCATAACAGATCCAAATTCAGTAAGACCAAATGTGTTGGTTAGAGTACAGTCTGCAGTATTCTGTGTAACATATTTAGATCCATTCAACAAATATTCTGTGCAGGGTACACTCTACAAGGTATCTCTCTAGAATAATCTATAATTCAACAAGATATGCCATTTTTGCTATAACTCCTTTTCTGAGAGGTTCCAAGTAGTGACACTTGGAGGAATTGCATAAAAAAAACTGAAGAATATTGTGTACTATTTTCATATATTAATTCATTACAGGTACATAGTTATGATTATTTCAAGTTAGGGTTGTTGACTAATCTCAAACTAGTCATGTGAGACTAAAGAAAAGGTTGATGAAAATGCTAGTCTCTTGTTGTGAAAGTTAAGAAAGGTTTGTAGGTATGTGATCATATACATCGAGTCTATTACAGAGTTACAAATCATATTTGTATGATGAAATTGATGAGCGATTTTGGTTAAGACACATGTTGGGTACATGGTTGAGACAAGTAGTTGATGAGTTGGCACATACATGAGGTGTATAGTTGATGATGTTGGTACATCTTGACGAGTCATAGTTGATGAATAGTTGATACATGATTGGTACATACTTGGTACATGGTTGGAGGCACTTGTTAGTAGTATTGTTGACACATGGTTTATGGATGTTGTAGCATACTTGTATTGGTATATTATTAGAAGCACATATTGATATTGGTGATGATTATGAGTTGTTGTGTTATGGTTGGTTGATGCACATCTTTGAGAGTTGTCTTGGTGATTATATCTGATTTGGTTGATAAGGTTGATGAGATAGGTTGTTGTGATAGGTTGTTTGGACAGGTTGTTGTGACGGGTTATTTGTACAGGTTTGGTGCATGGTTGATGCACTTGTTCATGGTACATGTTTTGTATAGGTTTGGTGCATGGTTGATGCACTTGTTCATGGTATAGGTTTTGTACAGGTTTGGTGCATGTTTGATGCACTTGTTTATGGTACATGTTGATTACAGGTTGATTGGTACAAGTTTACAGTAGTATATCTCACAGTGATTGTGCGACAGTGGTTCCATCATTCTACTTATACGTCAGGTCAGTTGGACGAGGCAAGGACAAGTGGTTGTAGCCACCTTCTGGTTGTAGTTGGAGAACATAGGGGGTTGTAGCCTCTTTATGGTTGTAGCCAAAGAATTGGGGAGTTGGATCTTCCCTCGGGTTGTAGCCTGAGAAACTAGGGGGTTGGAGCCTCCTTCCAGTTGCAGTTGGGAAAAAATGGAAGTTGGTGCTTCCAATGAATGTAATTCTTCAAGACATATATGAAAAAACATTATGTGGTTTTCTCTCTCTTTGGGTTTCCACGTAAAACACTGGTGTACTTTGTATGTGTATGATTGTTCATTTGTTCATTTCTTATTTACTCTGTAGTTATTGGATGATAATGCTAAATTGATATAACACTTGGATTATATGGTTAAAAAGGATTACATTTCTCTATTACTGATTCACCCCCCTCTCACTAAACCAACAATTGGTATCAGAGATAGTTCCTTCAGGAAACAATTTAACCACTGGAAGGAGATCATGGATTATTCTAAGAATGGAGTACCAATGTTTAATGGTCATAATGGTTTTAATTATGAGATGTGGAGCATAAGGATAGAAGTATTTTTACAGGCACAGGGACATTATATTTTTCTATCAGTTGTTACAGGATATGATAGTTCAAAAAGGGCAAAGACTACATCGAAGGAATTGAGGAAGAATTAAAAACTAGCAATGGATTTCATCTGGGAAGGATTACCTAATCCGGTAAGAGAAAAGGTTGGTAAATGTTCAACAACAAAATAACTTTGGGATAAGTTACATGACATATATTATTCACCCATCACAGATTCAGAAAATGTCAAAGAAGATGCAGATACAAATCAAGAAGAATTATGTTCACCATGTCAAGCAGATTCAAAAGATGAAGATTACATAATCACCAGAGGTATGTTGTTTTGTTGTAATTGTGAAATTTTATGGACATCTTGAAATAGAATGCCATGAAGGAAATGAATCAGACAAACTAATTGAAAAGGAAGACAATTATGAAGAAGAATTGATTAGTGTTTTAGATGAACTAAGAGAAGAAAATAATTCACTCAAGAAAGAATTGATGAAACAAAAGGAAAGTGCTCACATTTTTGAAGAAGTCCAACATGTCATTGAGAACTTAAGAACTTAGCTAGAAGAAGCCAGAAAGATCAAAGAAAATCAAAAGCAGTGTTTGGAAATCAACATAGAAACACATAAGGAAGAAGCATAAATGGGAGAGAAGATATTGACAGATCATTTTAAGGAAAGAACTAACGATTTAAACCAACTTGAGGTAGATTTTGGTCAAGAAGAGAAAGGACTTGAAGAAGAAATAATCACATTAAAAATTCAGCTTGAAGAAGCAAAAAGAACATAAGAAGTCATGAACTCTCAGATAATGAAGAAAGACGAAGAGGTTGAAAATCTTGAAGAAGAAGTTGTCACATTGAGAAGTAAAATCGTCAAGATCAACAAGAATGTTGAAGAGACAAAAACATCCACATCAGTTATAGAGAAAGAAGAGAAGCACTCTAGGTTACTAGAAAAGAAGAATGAAGAAAATAGAAAGA
>ML822321.1:50662-72221 GCA_009831015.1 Picea engelmannii
TTATCATATAAATAGCATGTTAGTGTCAAAAATATAGTTGCACCAAATGAAGTATGCCAAATAAAATTATAAATATAAACAAATCAATGAACATGCTTAGTAGAGAAAACTCCTAGTCTTGGATAATCGTGCATGGCATACAAACATGTGCCATACAACGTAAAATACATCTCCATTGGGACGGGTCTTGATACATCATATACATGTATCCCTTCCCATAATTGCTTAAATTCATCATTCAATGGTTGGAGGTCGACATCCATTCTCTTCACTTGTCTTCTACCCAAGACTATAAGAGACAACATAAGATTTTCATTCTTCATGGACAACCATGGGGGGGTATTTTTATTCATCACTACCACTAGCGAGACATAATTGTTGGTGTTTTAGAGGGAATACATGTTATCTCCTTCCATATCTATGCTCAACCATGAGGCTATGTACTTCATCCTTGAATTTGTCGGGCCATGTATCCTCTATATGATTCATGGAAATTGAATCTATTTGGATTTGCATAACTCCTAGCTTACTTCTATGTGAGGCATGCCACCCCTACCACATGGATAATTGTTTGCACCAAAATATTCTTTGAATCCTTGTAATTATAGGTATGTGCCTCAATATATTATGAGGAGGACCATGTTCCTTACCCTTGTTGTTTTATTTATGGTACCTATCATGCCCACATTTTGTACATATGTCTTTGTTCACATACTTTTTTTTGTATAGAATAAAATTATTCAGACATGCATGCCATGATATGTACTCAACACCCAACATTTTCAACATTTTCTTTGCTTCTTTGTAGTTATCAGGAAATATATTATCACTCAAAAGTACCTTGTCTTTGATTAACCTACAATTAATGAGCAATAGAAATTTACACTGTCATTAAGCATGAATAAAATCAACCCTTTTCTTTGTTCATCTCGCGAAAATATTCCTTAAAATTTTAGTGGACTTAATGGTTATTTACCTCAAAATTTTCGATAAGCATGTGTCTTACATACCATACATTTATTTCAAGTTGTACAGTAACATTGTTTTCCCTAGCTGGGTAGACCTTGCAGAGCCCTCTACTGGACCAAATAGAGGGGTAGTGGAAACATATTTCAGGATTTCATAGAAGGTATCTATGACATCATCATCATCCCCTAGTTAATTTTGTTGGAATGCATCTAACAAAATTCCCTCCATGACCTAGGTATCCCTTAAGAAATCATCCATACCAACCTCTATATCATTTCCTTCATCCCCAACATGTGAAGAACTAGTGTTACTGTCAAGGATTTGAATTGGTGACTCAAGACATAGTGGAAATTGAATAGGTGGTTGTTTCAACCATTCTCGATATGCTTCCTCTTTGATCTCTTTTCGTTTAGCACCAAGCTCGTGAATTAACATCATAGTGGGGTGCAATGGTGGATGGTGGATAGGTTACTCATTATCTAAATCCTGATTTTAAAAATATTGAACGTTACAAAGATAATATTACTAACACAATGCTTTTAATATGTTCAAATATTATACCAAACACTTATTAGAAGCATGGAATTTTTTTCCCAATAATAAACATGTAACTAACCCATTTATAAAACAAATGTTGAACTAAGCAATACATTTACATTAGTTCCAATGAAAATCCAAATATACAATTACTTAATCATCTTTTCATTATGCCTTATGAGGTTGTCTACATAAAAGAGATCAAATTCACAGTGTAATACCGTTGACCTAGGTTGGTTTCTGGAAGATGGTATGTTAGGATTGGTAGGCTAAATAAGTTGTCCATGTTCATCAAACATATGCTTGCAATAAATTTATTCTGATAAGAGATTGTGGAATTTTAGGACCACAGGAATATCTTGAGCATCTGAACTCGATCCTTAATATTTATCCTACAAAATTCAATGAACAATTATTAAACTGCACCTGCATACATAACATAAATTCAATGAGATAAATGAATTATCAATAAAATCTAGATGTACTACAATTGACATGAGAGAACTTGAAGGAGTTTCAAAGATAAGAAATGAGATGGAATCTAAATAATTAGCCATTGGATATTATAATTCTTTTATCCTACATTTGAGCCAAAACCATCATCTTGCGTAGCATAGAACAATATAACTTCAAAAATAACTTTGAATAAATTTTATAACTTCACAACACACTTAAAAAATCATTGCTCTTTTCTACAATATCATTGTTTTTTTCCGCCCAGATATACAAGAAATCTCAATCTGGATTTAAAAAATTTGAAATAGTTACGTTTTGGCGCTTCATGTGGTTGTAAGACACTAGGTTCGAATTATCTTGACCAAAAAAACCCTTCAGACACCGGCCCTTTCAGCATCACCTACATGCAAGTGAAGTCTCACTCAAGGTATCTATCGGGGTTGCAAGAACCGAGTTCCTGCAATAGTGACGGAATGGGAGATGGCCATCTTGGTCAATCTCACTTATATGTTCTACACGCATTATTCTATACTTGATATTCTTAGATTAAGTGAATTCAGTTATGCATTATCATGATACTTTAGATTACCACAGAAACCACATATTATAGCATTCATAACCATTGTGAAATAATCATACAAAGAATAATTATAGTCTAGCATGCATCAAGAAAGCATCCATGTTCAATCACATAAAAGAAAAATACACGCAATACTAGTTAATGTGATTCACCCAACTTTTGGCTACGTCCACAACGACTGGCTTCTTTGTTATTCTTTATGCAATTGTCTCAAGATTGCGCACTGCGCTTACAAAGATACATCATGTTATATTTTCCTTCTCCTAGCCTAGTTGTTCTATAGTGCAAGTCTCTCTCTCTCTCTCTCTCTCTCTCTCTCTCTCTCTCTGTCACACACACACACACATCTCCTCAACACTCAGACATAGACTCAATAGTGACTTTTGCAATGCATTCTATCACTCCCTTTCTTGACCAAAATAGAAGAAATAAAAGAGGGGAACAACTAACAACAAGAAACTAGTTCAAAGAATAAAATCTATTCTCCCAACCCATTACATATTTATATATAAATTCTAGGGCTTAAAACCCTACTTTGATCATTTCAAAACCTATTATAATACATGATAACTCAAGTTGACTTGTTGTTCGGGTTGCTTTTCCTTCTTTTCCATCTACATGTTTCTTTTTCACTCTGAATATTGTTCTTCCTACTTTTACATGTCTTTCTAACTTTATCACGTCAGGTTGTTATCCTTCCTTTTCACCTACTTTCTTCTCTTTCTTCGTTATTCTTCTTTATTCTTCTCACTGCACATTGTACTCCCGAATGAGCCTCAACTGTGCACTCCTGAGTTTTCCTTCTTCTTCTACGCACATATTCTATACTTAGTATTTTTCATTAATCTTATTTCCATAATGCATGTCCAACATGCCCCCAACACTCACATGTGGCTTGTCTCATGCCACTTAGGCCTATTACATGCTCCTCCATCCTTGGATGATATTTTGGGAGGCTTCCTTGGCTGTCACAACTTCCCTTATTATAGCTACCTTTTTTTCCACAATCTCTTCGACCCTCTGTGTGATTTGTTCTTTAATATTTTCTTCTAATTCATGTGTTGCTTGTTTCACCTTACCCTATGCAGTGGCCAGTTCTCCTATCACCCTCAATGCTTCTTCTTCCAACGGTCCTAAGCACTATTGGAGGATCTTCTGTTGATCCCACATATTTTAAACCTCTACGTATGATTGTCTTTGTGCCAAAATGGTCATCATACATTCATTTGGTGGAAGGGTATTTATGATTTTTTAGGCCTTCTAGGTCTTTTCCCACACTTCTCTTAATTTTGCTTCCACGACCTTCATTTATGGATATTCTACCAAATCTTTCCAGATTTGTGTGATTTCCTCGCATAGTTTGGCGCATTATTCCTCCATTTTTATTGATGTTACCTGTTAGTCCCTAAAGTTGCATTGGACTCCTAAAGGGAAATCTAGGGCATCATCATATTATTGCAATAGTTTTTATGGATAAATGTATATTGGTTTTTTGAAAAGGTAGGAGGTTTCAACAGTAAATGAAGAAAGGGAATATCAATCTTTGATTGTAAAAAAGTTCCAATCACACTTGCTTAGTCAATGGTAGTCAATTTAATAAACAGATGAAACTATAAGAAATAAATATGCAAGTGTCCAATATGTTCACTCACATATGAATATTCCTAGTCCTACATGTCATTCAAAAACAGAGAATAAGGTACTCAAAAAACAAGTCTTGGAATGGGAAAGAAATCAGTGAAATCTTCACTTCCTTATCAACATAACAAGATATATTCAATGCATCGCAAATATAACATGTTTTTTAAAGTAAGAAAAGGAAGAATGAGAGTAGAGGACAAAGTCTTCTCATCAAAAGTGTTGTAGCATTTGAGTGTAAAATGAAATAGTTCCTGCTTTACAATCATAAAGAGAGTCTCAGTCCTGCATTCCTAATCTCTATTGAACCCTCTCGGGCCTTCAGAAAACTGAATCCCCCCTCCTTCTCCTCTCGAATGCATAGACTAAATAGCCTTTACATAAATGTTACAGATCCCAAGAAAGTGGATCTCAAGCTACATGTCAAAAAGAAATTAATCTAATTACAACAAAAAGGAGGAGATCCTATCTTTAAGAGATAATAACCCTTATCAACAATTGAGTTTTCAACTACCACTAGAGCCATTTGGGAGAATATAAATTCTTTCTCGATTTATCTTTATCACCTAGAGCATGATTCATCATATAAAAATCTAGAAGAAGTCAATTTGACCAAAATTCTGCCACCTGCTAATCTTCTGTATATTACAAGGATTTCGATAGCTAATGCGACCTGAACAACGCAACCTTAGTTGTTGAAAATCTGGGGATGAGATAATCAGTTATCTGTTCATCAAGATCAATCATGTACCTTTTTATAACTTGAGTCAGCACATTGTTCCTTTTTTGCAATTTCTAATTTGCTTCCTTCGCCTTCAATTTGCACAGGCTTTCGAGAATCCATGGCCTTCCAATCCACAGGAAATTTTTCCAGTAGTGATCATTCATTGGGCTTCTGCATCATCGATCATGCTATTCATAGTTCCAAGGAAATTTTGCGAGCAACCTCACGTGCTTCAGGAAGATGGTCATTTATTAGTGTGCTTGTTTCTTGTGGATCATAGAAAGGCTTACCGGGAGCAGATACACCCTTCTCAGGTAACAATATCCTCACAGAAGAAGAGGAATTATTGAGATTCTTAGACACGAACTCCACAAATTTCTTGTTCTCCTCCACTGTAGTTCGCATAAGAGTTACTTGGTCGCACATGAAAACTTCAGTGACTAAAGTGAGACAGAATTGTATCTTTAGGTCCAAAGTTCACCATATCCAAGGCCCCTTCACTAAGAACTAATGGAATATTCTTCTTTAAAATGGCATCAAAACGTTGTTCATTGCATGCCATGACACCTCCCACCATGTGGCTTAAAGAATGAAATCCCTAATCGTATAAATGTTTATCCGATATGGTACTCGATAGTGTGTTGAAAAAGACGTCAATATGCCCAAGAAATATTTTCCAATCTTAATAGAAAACCACATTGCCGACGGTATTTTGCTTCGCATAACCCTTCATGATGAATTCTGATTGTCGGAATAGATGGCAATGATTTCTGTCTGCAAGACAAATTGTTCCACAGCCAGGATAACTCCTCCTCATTGTGGCTTGGTGTGGTGCTAGTGCGTTGTCTTTGGATTATGTGTTATGTGTTGTGGCTAATCTGTGTTGTGTTTGATGGCAGGTGTTTGGAGATTGGCTCCCGACTAATAATGTTTTCTAAAATAATCGTTAAGTCTGTAAAAGAAAACCGAGAGCATAAAACTTGACCATATAAACCAAAATTGGCTTTATAATACCATTTTTGTTTTGCCAGAAAACTGCCTTTTAATCCACAGGCAATCAACTTTAAACATATTTTACTTAGTACAAAGGCCAATTTATCTCAATCAAGGCATCATAGCACTATGTCAAAGGTGTATGGAATAAGGAATTCCACCCTTCATGTACTTCCTCTCTAATGAGGCAAGCTTAAAAGATCAACCCTACTTCTAGCATATGCAATACTGGTGCTCAGGAACAACACTTTTTGGTGCTACAAGAATAACCACATTCCTGCAAGAAGGAAAAAATTGAATATTTAGTATTTGGATACTAACATTACCCACGAATGTCATCGCCATTCTCTCTCTTCTTGATCCTTCCTTCGGTGGTTTTCCCGGTGTACTGTGCAACTGTAGATCCTCTATTTTCGTGTGGAAGCCTTTGATGGCTTCACCAATTTTCAAGACCTGCTCCTCCATAGTAGCTTCTACTACTATCTGTACTTCTAGAATTTCCTTGTACAACTTCTGGATGACCTCTTGTGTCTTCTACACCATTATATTGGCTTCATCCTTTTCTTTTAGAGCTTTTCTGGACCTTTCCTTGGCCTCCTTCTTTTCCTTCATTGATGCTTCCACTCTTCCTTCAACTTCACTCTTTTGTTGGAGCCCAGTGGCATATTGTTGTTGAAACTAAGTCCATTCATCCATTACTTTGGTCATTTCTCGATTTTCTTCATCTGCACGAAGCCTAATCTAATGCAAAATGATTATTTGTAAGCTTTGTAATATGTGTATGGTCATTTGTGACACCAATATGTTCAAGTGGATAAATATCTTCATATGTTCTTATAGTTATGTCGTTGGGAACTCAATTGTGTCTATCTCGATTTGTAACGATCTGTGCCCAACAACTAGCTTAGTCAAGACTCGATTAGTAACCTTCACTTCCTCCACTGAACTTGTGGACAGTCCTCCTCATGACCTGTTCTCTGGTGTTATTCGTGCTTCTTCCAAGATCTATTGTAATGTTACCAACTAATCCTACACCTTCTGGTGTTGTTCTTCTTCTTTCCTCATAGCTTCTTCAATGGATTCTTCTGTAGTGTCAAATACTTGGTAGTCGATTCAGTCCATGTCATCATTGGTCAACGTATAGACTAGGGGTACCTTGTGCGCTTTGGACTTCTTGCATGAACCTCCTATTGGATCCTTCCCCTTATGTTTTCATTTTACTCCTACTATGGGGATTGAGGACTGTGTTTCTCCTATTGATGGTCCAAGAATGTTTCCTGAGCCATTGTTCTGGTCATTCCCTTACCTCTCATCTAGTTCTTCCTCACCTCTGTCTTGTTCTTCTTCCTCTTTCGGGTGGCCCATTTATTCTGTTGGATTTTCCCACCCATCTTCCCAATCATTAGCAATCAAGGAGAGATCCTCTATTTTCAACCTATAGTTGGTTGGCAACCATTGGAGCGCATGGTCCTTTTTCTCCTACAAGTACATATGGTGCATCCCTGCTTTGAATTGCACAATATCCTTGTAGGTTTATACTATCTCAGTTGAGATGTGAAGTGTATGTTCAATTATATACCTGATTGAATCAAAGTATACATAAAATGTAACATTATTTTCTTGTTTCATCCTTTTTTTGGGCGTATTCCATAAGTTGGCATACCGCGCGACCATATTACCTCTATCAACTATTATCATGCATTGGTAATAACCCAGTTCCTTCCATCCTACTAGCACAATCAAAATCAAAATCCAGACATAATGAAACTCTGTGCCTTTAACCTAAGCCTCTATACAGTCTGTCAAAATTTGATTTACTAAGAATGTGGCCCAGTTCATTTGGACCCCTTCTGAGCATTTTTCTGCATCTACGATTATCGCAACAGGCACTTCATCCTTACTATACTTGCACAACGATTTACAAGCCAACACCTGCATTGCAAACTAGAAACAATCATCATTGATGTTCACAACATCCAATCCCCTTTTCCCCTTGAATGTGTGAAACTTCTCTGTCATGGATTCTGATTGGGATTTCTCCCCTGCTTTGTTGAACAAGGTGGTCGGATCCTCTCCTTCTTTTGGCATCCCTGTGATCCGTGAAATTAATGCAGTATCAATTGACATCGGTGGGTCAAGCCACGATGTTCCCCCATGGATGTAATTGATTATTAACTTAACACAAGAATTGATTTCCAGGCTATGTCCAAAGTGTGACCTCCAGTAAGTTCAATATCCCTGACTTCTCAACTCTGGTTTCCCACATCTGTGTTTCCGACAATATCTCTCCTATGCCCGGTATGCTCTTAGTGAACAATTACTTTTCCATGGCGAGCTCGGGAAACTTTTGCTCGTCTTTGATATCATGATATACAAATTTGATGGTGGCAACCTTTCCTAGCATGTCTCCTTCCACACTTACATCAGGTGTGATTGGTGATGTTTCCAATGGGTATTTTTCGTCTGTCGATACTTTAACGTGAGGTGTGTTTTCTTTTCATGGAAATACATAGTCCCTGTAGAAAGTTTCTTGTGAATATGAAGTCAAAGTTGAAGATCTAGGTATTTCCTCACCCTCTCATGCAATTCATGGTATTTTTTATTTCTTTCATGTTGTTGTTGATGGCACTCCAACTTTCGGTAGGGCATTGTTTTGTGCGACATGTTCCTTTACTTTCTCTATGGTTTTTCTGGTGGGTATGTAGTTAGGCTTTGAGTCAGCTCTGGTTCTCTCTATTTCGCTCTCACTTGCATGCAGCTCTTAGTAACAATGATTTACGTTTGGATACCTTCAACTTATTTTGTTCCTCCTTTCCAATTGTTCATGTCTCTTTGTGCCTTAGCCAACTTGTCCAATCCACCAATGGGGTTGATGAATGGTTACATAAATGCAGCTTTATTACCAAATCCATCGTGTGATTTTAGCCTCATACTGCCAGTATGTCGTGATCTCCGGTGGATTTTACCATTTAAAATTATATGACATCTTTATGACATGTCATTTCCACATTGTCGTCGTTGTTTCTATGTTGTAATGCCTTTTTATGGTCTTGTCAGTACCATATTGCACAATTGTTCTTGTTTTTGCATCTGTTTTCTTTGCAGTCTTTTTATTCTGTGTATTATTTTCTTAATTGTCATAGTTCCATCCTGATAGCATGACAATCATCCTTTCTTATTTGTTTCTTATGCCTTTGTGCTCTATAATATTTTTATTTTTCTATATCTACTTTTTATTTGTTTTTCTTCCTTTTTATAATTTTTATGTGTTTTACCTTCCTACTATAGTACAGTTACTATGTTACATGTAGTATGGTGCAACCCAGTTTACTATGAAAAATGTCAGTCGTCTCTATAGAGATTCATTTGACTCCCATTCACCATTCTTCCAAGGACTTCTCCATTCAGGGTTTCCAACTGCGCGACACCCATCTTCGTCACCTGCTTAATCACATAGGGTCCCAACCAATGCATTATGAATTTTATAGGATACTGCATCAACTTACTTTCATATAGTAATACCAAGTCTACCACTTGAAACTTTTTATGTTTAATGTGTCTATCATGCCATACCTTCTCTCTAGATTTCTGAACTTGTTTATGGAAACTTGTGACAAACCAATCTTCCGCAAGTTGTACCAACTGTGACAATCACTCTTCTATTGTGCTAGAGTCCAAAAGATCAATGATTGTTGCAATGAGAAGGCTAGGTAGAATAAACTCCACTGGCATCACTGCTTCTTTTTCATAGACCAACCTGAAAGGTGTCTTCCTTGTCAATTGTTTGCTTGTCATCCTATAGGCCCATAAAACTGCAGGAACTCTTAACTCCCAATCATCTCTCCCTACGTTGCATATATTTTTCAAAGCATTCTCCATGATTTTATTGAAAGCTTCCACTGTCCCATTGTCTTGAGGATGATATGAGGTACTCTTTTGATGATGAATTTGAAACTCCTCAATCAATGTTGCAATTGTTTTATTCAGGAAGTGTGTTCCTTGATCACTGAGTAATATGCACGAACATCCAAATTGTGTGACCACATTCTCAAGAAAACATTGTGTGGTAGTCTTCGCGGTGCAGTCTGTGACTAGTGTTTCTTCTTCCCATCGTGTCAAGTACTCTGTCGCTGTGATTATGTACCTTTCCCCTAATCTTCTTTCTTGTGGGATAATTGTTCCAACAAAGTCTATGGCCAATTTATCAAATTCTTGCAATGTAACTTGTGGATTTAAAGGAATTTCATCCCTCATGTATAGATTCCCCACTCTTTGACATACATCGCATGATTGACAATGTTCGTTAGCATCTTTATGTAGTGTGGGCCACCAGAGCCATGCGCACAGAATATTTTTCACAGTCGCTTTTCCTACAGAATGTCCTCCTGCAATCCCTTTGTGCACTTATGTGAGTATCATAGGCCTTCCATGTTCCAACACACATAATCTAAATATTCCATTTGCACCCAACTTGTATAAATTACCTGCAATCAACTAATAATATGTTTCTTTCACTGCTAATTGTTTCTTCTGCATGACTATCATGTCTGATGGGGCCATTCCTGTACTTAGAAACTGCACAATGTCCAAGAAGTAATTATCCATCATTTTAACTGCAAATAGTTGAGCATATGGTAAGTTGTCATCAAAATTACCTGCATCTTCCCCTGATAGTATGCGTGATAAATGATCTGGCCCTGCATTCAACTTCCCTGGTTTCACCACAACTTCAAAGTTGTATTCTTGGAACAACAATATCGATATGCATATTCTCCCCCCCAACACTATCTTGTTCACTAAGTATTTTAATGCGGAATGGTCTGTTTACATCTTAAAGTGAGACCCCAATAAATAATGTCTGAACTTCTGCAATGCATATACCATTTCCAATCATTCTCGTTCTATGGTGGTGTAATTATTCTCTGTTATGGATAGCTTCCTACTTTCAAAATAAATTGGGTGATCTATGTCTCCCTCCCTAGGTTGAGATAGTATTGTGCCCAATGTTATGGGCGATGCATCTACATAAGCGTGGAACTCCTTGTCCCAATATGGAATAGGTGTGATCACTAGTTTTTGCTTTAATGTATCCAAACCCTTATAACAGTCCTCGTTCCATGAGAGCTTTGATTCCTTCTTTAAAAACTTTTCCATCAGTGTTGTGATCTGCGCATATCCTTTGATAAACTTTTGGTAATATCATGTATGACCCAGAGTTTCCCTCATCTATATGACTGATGTAGGCGGTTCTAAATACATAATCATTGTAATCTTGGTTGGATCCACTAGTAATCCATGTTTGTAGACTACATGCCTAAATAAAATTCCGAACGGTGGGCAAAAAATATACTTCTTCAAATTTAGTGAAATATGACACTTTCTACACCTATCCAACATTAGCCTGAGTACTTATATGTTTTCCTTTAGTGTATTGAACACAGTCCAATAGTATAAGTATGCTTCAAGGAACTTGTGGATAAATTCCTTGAACGATGCAACCACAACTCTTGAAAAACCTGCAAGGGCATTCTTCAGTCCAAAGGGAATTACTATATATTGATAACTTCCCCACTCCATTGCGGAAGTATTCTTGTACCGGTCTTCCTGCACAATTTTTATCTAATGGTACCCCGAGAATACATATGTGAAAGAATAAGTATCTTTCCCTCCTACATTCTCTAGTACCTCATATGTGAATGGTGTTGGAATGGATCATGTAAACATGCATCTTCAACTTCCTTAGATCCAAGCAAATCCTGATACCTCTTGTCTTCTTTTCTTGCACCACCATTGGGCTTATCCACTCTGATTCCACCACGGGTTCAATAATTCTTGTGTCCATCATTCTATCTATGTTTTCTTTAACCTTTTGTTTTTACTTCATATTTAACTTGTAAGGCCTCTATCACACTGTCTTAGCACCTGGTTTCAAGGGAATATTCATCTTACTTAAGTCCCTAGCTATCCCCTTCATCTCAGAAAATGTAGTTGGGAATAGATCTTGATATTCGCACAACAAGTCTGCAATCTTCTCTACTGTCTCATCACTCCAGTAATCCCCTATTTGTGAAAACTTTGGGTTCTTTTTTATCCCAATTTTTACCTTCTGAATCTTTATTGACTGTGTGTATGCGACGGATTCAAGCTCTGGCCCTTCTACTGCCCATTCTCCTTATGTTTCAGGTATTTTCACATTCCTAGGATCGTATTCATCATGTTCTTCCTTAGAAATGTTGTAACACTCCAATAACTCATGAACAATCATAGCAGCTCTGTGCACATCGTAGACTGGTACCACCTCCATCGACCCTTCTTCTGAGAAGATCTTAGTTCAAATAGCCTGTAGAGTTGCATCTATCGATGGATATTCATGTTCAAATGTAAATGTGACTTTGGACCTCTGTGTCATCTTGTCTTAGTTGGTTGTCTCTCTATGCATTTCCAATTCCAAATACCATTTCTTCGAAATTGTATCCAGTGTATGGATAAATATATGTATCTATTCTTCCTTTGGTTTCATGTTTCATTTATCCCTACACTGCTCCACATAATCCACTAGGTCACTCTCCCCTGTATACCTTTGTGCAATATGTTCTACCTTGGTACCAAACATAACTTGCATTAGTATTCTACATTTCAACAACTCTTTCATTCCCACATTGTGTGCATCCCACCATCTGGTTGGAGTTACTTTTAGGACAACATCTAGTGCCAACATCATTTTTTGTTCAGGTACCTGCAACTCAAATTCCTTTACAAATAAACTTATATCATTCAATCCATCATACCTGGGTGGATCACATAACTTTGTTCCAATCTAGCGCAAGGATTGGATCAAGCGTGCACATTGTCTAGTTGATACTCCATGCATCATATGTTGCCAATGATCTAGACCTTATTCTGAATCTGATGCACATGAACTAATACTTCTCAAACTTAGCGTACCATATGCAATGTGGTTTACATAATCGTCCATCCATGCAATAATGTTACACAAGTTGTCAATGTTGTTTCCTCTTGCTGGCTCTATGTACCTCTTTCCTTCTGTTGGGTCTAATGGTGTAGTAACTTTCAAATATCCAACTTCAAATATCATTTCTCTTTGCTTTAGATTAATGATCACCTAGTTATCAAATCCCCATTCAAGTCCCATCAGTGTTGGTTATGGTTGACTATCATCCATGATCTCAATAACTTCAAAGTATGCTACATTGCAAACCCCATCTATGTTCACATGTACTCCTATCAATCGACCAATTGGTACTATCTTGTGCTAATTTGTGAGCCTTAACTGAAAAGGAGACTAGAACAAGTTGGGTTTTCCCATCATCTCCTAGTTATTCTTTGGAAATACATTCACATCAAACCCCAAGTCCAATATGAAATTATCCATATCATATTCCCCAATTTACGAATTGAATGTAAATTATTCGTTGGTCCTCTTTTTGTGCAGTACCTGATTCACCACCCTATGTGCAATGGGAGTTTCCCTTCCTTGTGTGAAATGATCAATAATTTCATATAGTGCACTCAATGTAGTTTCATCTTTCATTATCTCTATGCAAATTCTCAAGAATTATCTTAGAGTGCTTACCTTCCTAGCTGGCTTCTCTAGCCCAACGCAATCATTGACTTGTGGCACAGATGATGTTGATGTTCCCTAGTCTTGTCCAAGTACCTTTTTTATTTCCCTCTAATATGTATCCTTTTCTTGTTGAGGATCAAACCTTGGCATAGGTCCTTCTGACTTCCTTACCCATTGATTATCATTCTTTCCTCCATTCATCACATAAGCTCATGTTCTAGCTCCTTCGTGCGTAACAACTATTATTCTAGGTCCTTCATTGTGTTTTTTGGATGATATTTTCTATACATTTTGATTTTGATTATGGTTTTGATTTCCTTGTGCCTTCCATTTCGAAACTATTTGAGGACATTATTTTCTCACATAGTCCAGTGCTCGATAGTATGTGCATGTTGTACATAGATTTGGGTAGTCACAAGTTAAGTGTCTCGGCTAGTTACAATTGTAACATATTATTGGTCCTCTTCCTCCTATGCCTCGACCTCTACCAAAATTTTCTCTGTTCCCTAGATTAAATCCCCTCTGATTATTATATTTTGGACCACCTCCTTCTATCACAACAATCTCCTACTGAATCATGTACATATCTGTAGTGAACTCCCTCATCAAATTGAATGCGTAGAAATCCTTTTCTTCATGTCCAACTGACTTGAAAAAGTTGAAAAATAAGTTCCTTGGTGTACTTTGATACTTATGTAGTAGTGGGCACTCAGTTGGATGATGTTCCCATTTCTTACATATCTCGCAATACTGCCCTTTTGGTAAAGGATTCGGTGCTCCAATCACCAGATATTGCACGAATGTTGGGCATTCGTCCTTGTGATGACCTCCAGTCCTACACTTGTTACTCCATACTTTTTTGTGTTTCTCCTTCCCTTTTGTAAGTTCTTCCAGTTGAATCATCAAAGAAGCCAATTGTGTCTGAACTTGCACCATCCCTCCACTATCTCCTACAAGGGATGATTCCAATTTCATTGCAATTTCCATAGCCTTGGGATGTGACGCAATATTTTGTTGAATCAATGGCCCACGAATGTGTGGTATAAGTCCCACAATAAACCATTCTTGATGCTATTGATCATGGATCTAGAACATCATTCTACCCATCAGATCCTTAAAACTTTGGTCATAATCCTAGACTGATTCATTATGCACAGGTTTAATTTTCTTCATCTCTATAATATAATGTGACTGAGACTTTGGATTCTTGAACTCTTTTAACAATGCTTTGACTCTTGAAATCTTGGATTATTCAACTCTTTTAATATATGGTGGTACTTTACAACTTCATGTACCAAACTACCACATGGCCTCTAAATGTTGTTTCCAATTTCAAAATCTTCAAAGCTTCATCCTAGACATTCTTTGCATCCCAAATTGTCTCACAGACAAATAGATGTTGTTCTGGGTCCTATGACCCAACTCCTTGGAACTCAGGTAGTTTGAGGGTATTGTCAACCTCTTCCATGTTTCTTTTTATAGTCCCTCCTCTTGGTGATGCTGGTTGACTGTGGCTCTATGCACTGTTTCCACTGCTCTGATTTCTACTACTATTTCCTCCCTTGCTAATTATAAGTTCTTTTGATAAGTCTTCAATTTTTATCTCTGGTTGTGGTGACGCACATGGGGTCATGAATTCGACATAGGATCCAATATAAGTAGGACTTAATGACTCTTTTATTATAGGATTTGAATGTAATTCCTCTTCATCTCCTCTTATGTGTGGTACCTCCATGATTTGGACTATTGCGCAAGGTCCTATCCCCTCTAGCTTACTATGTGACTCTCCTTTCTCATCCCTAGTCTTTCGCCTCTTGTACCTCCTTCCTCTGTGTAGTTCTCCAAACTCATATTCTTCCTCTGGTATACCTTCTCCAGTTCTATACATCCTCATACCCTCCCTTATTTCTTCATCACTTTCTTCATTCTCTCATGTCCTTAGACTATCCTCTTGTCATCCCCCTATGTGCGTGAATCCCCTTATCATTTAGACTCCAATGTCATCATGCACTTGTTACACAACAACATATTTATCCACATACAAAATGATTTCATGAAAATTTTGCATGGACCATTAAAGCAGTCCCTTTATGCAACACACTTCACGATTCCAATTCCTCAGTGTTGTGGTTTGGTACCTTCTAGTGTTTTCTACTAGTCTTTCTAACCACTCAGTCAGAATAATCAAGAATTCATGAAAGAAACTTTCCTGCAACTCTATGTACACATACTTCTACATCTATTGCTCGTCACTCATCAGAGGGTTTCTATTCTCTTTCCAACCAAACTCTCATTCCTTCCCTTCTAACCATTATGAGATATATTTCTTATTCGACCTCCAAAACATTCCCTCAATCACAAATTTTAGGTTCATGAAATGAAACCATTTGTTGGTGCTTCGCGCAGTTGTAAGACCCTAGGTTTGAATTATCTTGACCAAAAAAACCCTTCAAACATTGGCCCTTTCAGCATCACATGCATGCAACTGAAGTCTCACTTGAGGTATCTATTGGGGCTACATGAATTGAGTTTCTGCAGAGGTGAGGGAATGGGAGGTGACCATTTTTGTCATTCTCACTTATCGGTTCTGCATGTGTTATTATATACTTGCTCTTATTAGATTAACTAGTGAATTTAGTTATGCATTGTCATGATACTTCAGATTACCACGAGAACCACATATTATAGCATTCATAACCATTGCGCAATTATCATATAGAGAATAGTTCTAGTCTAACATGCATCAAGAAAGCATCCATATTCAATCACATAAAAGACAAATACACACAGTAGTTAACGTGGTTCACCCAACTTTGGGTTGCGTCCACAATGACTAGCTTCTTTATTATTCTTTATGCAATTGTCTCAAGTTTGCACATTGTGATTGCAAAGATACATCATGTTATCTATTCCTTCTCCTAGCCTATTCGTTCTTCAGTACAATCCTCTTTCCCTGTCTGCAACATCTCCTCAATAATCAGACATAGATTCAATAGTGACTTCTGCAACTCATTCCATCACTCCCTTTCTCGACCAAAACTGAAGAAATAAAAGAGAGGAACAACTAACAGTGAGCAACTAGTCCGAAGAAGAACCCCTTTTCTCCCAACCCATTACATATTTATACATAAATTCTAGGGCTTAAAACCCTACTTTTTTCATCCCAAAACCCTATTACAATACATGATAACTCAAGTTGACTTGTTGTTTGGGATGCTTTTCCTTATTTTCTATCTGCATGCTTCTTTTGCACTCTGACTGTTGTTCTTCCTACTTTTGCATGTCCTTCTATATTTAGCATGGTGGTTCGTTATCCTTCCTTTTCACCTGCTTTATTCTCTTGCTTTATTCCCTACTTTATTCTTCTACTTTATTCTTCCCATTGTGTATTGTACTCCTGAATGCACCTCAACTACACACTCCTGAGTATTCCTTCTTATTTTGTGCACATCTTCTATACTTAGGATTTTTCATGAATCTTATTTCCATAATGTCTGTCCAACAATACTCAATCCCTGAAAATATCCTCCTCGAACATAGAAAATGTGAATTTGATTCTCAACCCCCCCATCTCTCTATCTCCACTATCTCTCTCTCTCTTTACCTTTCTCTACCCCTCATCTCTCTCTCCATCTCACTCTCTACCTCACTCTTTCTCTTGTTGGCTCTCTCCCTCCCTCCCATTCTCTCCCTATATCCTCCCCTATCTCTCCTACATCTATTCCTCTCTCCCCCTCCCTCTCTCTCTCTCTCTCCCTATATCTCTGCCCCACTGGTGCACTTTATCATATAAAGACACACCAATGCATATGGATAAATGAAACACACTAGTGTGTGTAATTGAGAGAAGCATCGAAGACCGACCTTCGTTATTGCCTCCACAAAGCAAAACCTCCACAAACTTTAAACATGGATGTTTTCATTTTCATTGTGCAAATTTGACTATCTTACGGTGCAATATTACTTACACATCGCCCCAATATGTTATTAATTACACTTCACACCGGTGTGTTTCGAACTATATAGCGCACTCACTAAAGAAAATTAGAAAAATAGCATGCGCTTACTATCAATACTTTGAAATTTATTACAAAAATAAATCAGTGTGTTATACGTACACACCACATTGGTGCGCTACTCATAGTATAACACACTGAAAATGTAACTTCTGAAAACGAAAAAAAAAATAGCATGTGTGTTTATCATAAATGCATTGAAATATACAATGAAAAAATGAGCATGAATTTGAGTTTTTGTTTTTATAAAGGAAAACCTTATTCATTATTTTATTTGTTTGCCAAAATTTAGAAAGGATATTTTTGCAACAAAGATTTATCAGCAAAGATTTCTGAATGGGTGGATTTTTTTTTTAAGAGCCAAATTCAAGGGGGATTATTGTAGATCACATAGAAATCTACAAAGGAGAAATTTTAGCTATATTATTTCATTCTATTAATCATCTTGATCATTCTCCTATTTGATTCAAACAATTTTTAGTGAATTCCCAAACAAAAAAAAGGATTTCATAGTTACCTTCAGTGTTGGAAGCCCTAATTTCCTCACTGTTGTTTTGCTTTCTCCTTCTATATTTCACAAGAAGATTTTTTTAAAGAAAAACTTCTTTATAGGGTTTGTTTATTTATATATGGGAGTTTCATATCCATTGTAATGATACCACTAATTGCATTGGATCCCAAACCATCTTGTCACTGTCTATTTTTTTTTAACAACTTTGTGGTGACTGGTGCGCTTTGTACATAGTAAGCGTACTGACACGTATTTGTTTGTAAACAACATCACTTTATTTCAATTTGAAATATTATTAAAAAAATCCCTTTTGCGGCTGGCAACACACATTTTATCTAAATACGCATTGGGGCACAGTGTTTACAAAGTGCACCGTTGAGTTTAAAATGGAAAAATTATTGTTTTTATATGGAAAACATCATTTCTTAAATTTTTTCACTACTCGATGGTGTGTAATAAACAATACTTAGGAAGTCGTGCTTTTATTAATTCATAAAGCACCAACTAAATACAAAAAATTGTAAAACATTTCCAATTTCGCAATGACAATGTTATATTGTATTGGTGTGTATATGTATGGTTGACGCACCGATGCATATAATTATGGTTGACACCTCGGTACAGATTATCTTAATATACGCACTAGGATATTATTTTAAAAAAATAATATTTTTTATATCTTTTTTTCTTTTTAGGAAGATTCTTAAAATTCCAAGGGACAAACAAGGGGAAAAGCAAGACTTGTTGGTAGGGATGTCAAAAAATGTGTAGAAGAAGATGTTAAAAGAAATGAAGTTCATAATTGTGTTACAAGAAGAGCCATCCCAACTACAATGTGCATCATAGGTATGTAATCATTTATGTATTCTTTTATGTACATCGAATTTAAGTATCGCATGAAATACTAATTTTCAATTGTTTTGTTGCATAAAATAAAAACAAATAGAATCCATTCAACACGTAAGACAAGATGACGAAGAATAAAAGGGTCGATCACAAACTTTGTGAGTATTTACATTTTCAGGAACTTTTTGAGTATTTACGTTTCATCCTTTCTTAAGATTTCATGTTTGTTGTGATCTTTATATTTAAATAATTAATTTACACTTGTCCATGGATGTCTTATACTAGGTGCTAACATACAAAGATGAACCAACCAATGAATTGATAAACATTGGGTTAAATATGGGTTGTGAGTATATGTTGAAGAACGGAAGTTTAATTGAACAATTTGTAAGTAGCTATGTTGTTTAACTTCCCTTATTTTATAATTAATTAAAAACAATAAAACTTTATATTGATTATATCGATTGTGCTTTGTCATGCCATATTAAACATACAGGAAACAAAGTATAGAATGTAACCAACAGAGGAGATTTTGAGAGAATTCATGAAGCATGGTTTATGAAAGACTTGGTGCTAATGTTTGTTTTTTTATTTACGAAATCATGTATATATATATATATATATATTACATTTTATTTATGTGTCTATAGATGAAATATGAAGGGGTAGAACATAAAAAAACAAGTCGAACAAGAAAACATTATGTTAAAAAAACAAAGTACAATATCACCCACAAATGATGAAGAAATGAGGCATGCACCCAGCTCGAGCAATTTGTCAACAAGTCAACTCATGAATGGAAATCAATATAATTGAATGTTACTACAAGTTGTATGTTTTGGAGTATTTGTCCCTGAAAATTAGATTATTTTTTAATATACTCAACATATTGTCCCAATTGCATGAGGACATGTTACTAATAAGTGTAACAATTATGTCCCCCAGGTGTAGAACAGTTGGTGATGGAGTGTATTGTTAAGGCACTATGTTATGTGAAGTCACCGGTTCGAAACCCTCAACTTACCTTGTGTGTGGCGTGAGGGGTCGTGTTGGCATGCCTGGAGGTTATAGTGGTAGTAGTCGGATAACACGACTACGTGTCACGTGAGTACATTCCCAACTAGTTTTTTATTCATCCAGTCACAAAAAAAATTGTAACAATTACAATTTGGTTTCAATTTGATTATTTCACTGGACCTTTACATTGTCCCTTTTTGTATGACAATGGGTCTCTTATTCATGTATAATAAAATGGACGTCTTATTTCATTGCATTGTCAAATGTTGTAAAATGTTGTGTACCTCAATAAATAATATGTGGATGACTTATATTTTTACAAATAATGGAGGTTTAATTGGTTGGATAACACATTAATGCAATAATTATATTGAAATGAAATAACAAAAATATAAAAACAATATTATTATAAAAAAATATTTGATTTTGAAATGATTAATTGAAAATTTGTAAAAAAACAACGAATTAAAATATATACATATCAGTGCATTGTATTCTTTTGAACTCACTAGATAGTGTGTGCCATAATATAGACATCAGTGTGTTTTGAGGAGTCATATGCATCGGTGCATATTAATTGTAATAACGCACCAGTATTTACTATTGAGAAAACACATTGTTCAGTAAACAATATAGCATACATTAATAATATTTATCGTTTCAAAATTGTACGGTACTCATGTTTGAAATATACACCATGGAACTAAAAATAATTTACATATCGGTGCTTTAAGTTTATTATACGCACTGAGATTCTAAATATTATTTACACATTGATTCTTTTACTATAATATACACACCGGTGCATACTAAAAATAATGGCGCCAACGTCTCACCTCAAATATTTGAAATTTCACTACCCTTCGATGCACATGGTAAAAAATATACCGGTACATACTAATTACACAAGCACTGGGGCGCATGTTGTATTAAATGCACCGGGTCTTAGGATAACTTGATCGCATCGGGGATAACTATAACTTGAATGCACTGAGGTGGAAAAATCCTAAAATGCACTGGTGCTTCATACGAAAACAAGGTGGAAACAATGCATAGAAATTATAAGAGCATCCGTGCTTTGCATACGACGAAAAAGGTGGAACCAATGTGCAATATTATAAACACACTGGGGTGTTTTTAATATATATATATTTTTTTCGCATGGAAGAAAGCATGTGAACCCCGTCGATTACTTCCATGCATTTCATGGATGGTGAACGAGGTAAATTGTGTTGAAGTTTTAGTATGCTTGTTTAACCACAGACAATGCCACATCATTGTCACTCAACCATAGGCATTCACATATGGCATCCCCAAGAACACTTTACTTAGAACAATTATGGAAATCCTACTCCATAACCAACAAAGAAACCCTAGTTGTTAATTGCAGCAACAACTCAATACAAGTAGAGTGCTCCTTCTCCAATGGTAGCGCACAAGAGAGAGAGTCTCCATATCCACAAAATAAGTATCATACACAACTACAGTAGCTGCAGCTACACACTCTCTCAACCTTGCACCATACTTGGCAAGAATATCACCAAGAGAATCACTTGATAATGCTAGAGAGAGACCAAGACTAAGAGATGACCATATGCCCTTATTCCTCCTCCAGTTGCAGTTGCAGTTGCAACTGCAGCTCTCCACAAGACTTGTGCTTTGACTAGGTATCCAAATGAACTAAAAT
>ML822323.1:5187-27294 GCA_009831015.1 Picea engelmannii
ATCATGGTGGAATACATGACATAGTTATGTGGTATTATGTAGTTAATGCATGTATGCATTGTGTAGATGTGACCATGGATATTGGCACATTGATTGTTATCTTATTAACTGTGGCATTATGAAAAGTCTATGTGATTGATAAAACATGTGTATGTAATGATGAGTTCATTCCAATTGATAGTTGGATTAATAGAAGTAATTGAATTGTAGTTGTAAAAAATTCTAAGAGCACTTTGTGATTTTGTTTTGAATCATTGCCATGAGAATATATGTCTTGTACATGAGACAGTGACAATTTGTATGGCTGAGGAATGTTGAAATTGCAGGAGGAAAGGGGTCTTGGATAGGTAGTGTTGTAAGCCCATAAAGAAGACCAATGCCTATTGCTGCAAGAGTCAAATTGTTATGAGCAAAAGCTCTTGTCTAGAAGTTTTATTTTTCCTATATAAAACAATTTTGGGAATTATGATTTGATAATTACTGATGAATTGTTTTGGCCAAATGTAAATTGAAGAAATTGCAGGTAGAATGATCTTGGATATGGCATGGATGTAAGCCCATAAGGAAGACTGATATCTACAGCTGCAGAGCCAATCATCATGAACATAAATATCATGCTTGGAAAATTTTATTTTCCTGTATAAAAAAGATTTGACATTTATATTTGAAATGGTTATAATGATATCTCATGATGAGTGTATGTGTATAATACATATGATATGTTGGATATGCAAGCTGGAAAGCATGGAAAAGGCTACTATTGTGACATGAGAACCCCGTGTCCCTAGAAATCTTCTTGTGCAAGAGAACCTTGGTCAGGCAAGATGGACCGCCTGAGGGACTGCATAGCAGAGAAGGGGATGCCTGAGCCTGGGCCTGGAAGGTGAGTGACCACAAGGAAGAGGAGACTTTGATAGCTCTTGATTGGGGTCATGCACACAATGGGTATGTCAAGGAAAATAATGAGCCAAGTTAATGAGACAACCATATGGATGTTGATCCATGAACCGCATAGATATGTATTGTATTGGATTATGAAAATTTACTCTTACAATATGAGAAAGAATGAKAATTTTATGCACAAATTTTGAACTGACATGCTCGCTAATTTGAAATATTGTAGGAAAACGATGAATGTTGAAGATCTAGAAAAGTACCAGACTATGAGATAAAAGAAGGTGATGTTGGAGAAACTAAATGACAAAGGCATGGAAGGAAGAAAGTCCAATGGACTTGCTACAACTGGAGTTCTGGAACCCACAACTATGAAACTTCCTGGCTGAGTGCACTGAAGCCAGGGAGAAGTGAAACAACCTGAGGGACTGCATGGCAGAGAAAGGGGTTCATTTCTTTGGGTTGTGCAGGGCTGAGAGGGAAGGAGAGCTTGTTGGTTGGAACTGCTGCCAGAAATATAAATTCTGAATATCATCATACATGTTTTGGGTTGGAATGCCTATGCATACATGTTTTAGGCCATAGTGCCTATGTATATAAGATTGGCATGGATTGCCTATGTGAATTAAGGCCAGAGGGCCTGGAATTGTAATGTTAATAACATTGGAATGGTGTTGTGCACTAAGGACCATGCCAAAATAAGGGGAGGGGGAATGTAACATCCTAGTTCTAACCCTTATAAACTATAATGTATTATGTAAATATGACTTAGGCTGGTGAGTTGGTAAAGTTGAAAAGGGGCCAGAGTGCCTAGGAAATGCAACACTTCCTATACATTAATAAAATACACCACTAGATGCAAGACCGACAAGGACAAAAGAGATA
This sequence comes from Picea engelmannii, assembly GCA_009831015.1. Taxonomy (NCBI): domain Eukaryota; kingdom Viridiplantae; phylum Streptophyta; class Pinopsida; order Pinales; family Pinaceae; genus Picea; species Picea engelmannii. The sequence goes on from ML822323.1 coordinate 6,967, forward strand.
GGGGGCTATGATTCCATGAGAGAGGGGGCTTGAGGGGCTAAGTCTTGTTATTATTATTTTATTTACCCATAATAGATTTTATGGAGAAGAGGGGGTTACATGAGCTTCTTGGGAGGGAGGCCATGTGGCTCTTATCTACATGTAATTATTTAAACATCCCTTGGGGGTTGTTTTGGGGTCGTTCTTCCCTTGGTTCATCCTCTTCTCACTGGTTCACTTGTTCTTCTTCATATTCACTCACTACTGCGAGTTCAAGTGCTCTTGGGATGAGCATGGAAACAAATGGCAGGAAGAGGAGAGCCATCGTTGAATGGTTGTAATGATTTACTAATCATTCCAGGAGGGAATGGATTCCTGTGTGCATGACCTTGATGGAAATTCAGATGTAACTGTCCACAACTGAGATTCCTTGGAATTTCCAGTAGGGAGATTTCCTGACCAGTAGCATTGGAGCCCTGGAGAGAAATGGAACAACCTCAGGGACTGCATGGCAGAGAAAGGTGTTCATTTGTTGGGGTTGTGCAGGCTGAGGGGGAAAGAGAGATGGAAATTAGGATTGTTGTGAGATTGGGAAACCTGAGAGCTACTTAGCCAACTACTGTGTATTTATACTTGGCCTAGGACCCGTCCTTATGGATTCATAGCCCTGGCTCGAGGGTGACCTGTTGTTAAGAGTAAATGAACATCAACATCTATGATTGGGAGGAACGTCCTTGGTCTGTAGCCAGTTGGTGAACATTTACTTGCAAAGATAAGTGCTCTATGTGTTTTCTATTTAATGTATTCCGATGTGTATTTAATTATCTTTGAGATATGTATTCTAACGTGCCTGCCTGTCTGTTGGTTATTTGTTTTGGATGGAATGTTTTTTATCTCTTTTATGCTGTTGCATGGATCTTGTATTATGAATGTGGTGTGCATTCTCATAACATTGTTGAGAAACCCTTTTCCTTCGAATTAGAGATCAAAGAACCGAGTCTTGGGACTGCAGCATGCCTAGCCCGCGGGTGATTGGATATGTTGCAGCCTATTTAAGTGGTGTAGCCTGACCTCTAGGTGGTCGGGTATGTTACAACCTCTTCCATTCACATATTTGGGTGAAGGGGACCCCATTGCATTTCATTGTTGATAACGACAACCAAGAGAACCTCATCTCAACTAAGGTCGTCAAACCGTTGGGGTTGTCGACAACACCACACCTGCAACCATACAACATCGGGTGGCTTCACTAGGGACTAGATCTTCACATTAGCCAACAATGTTTCCTTTCCTATGGCATACATCCCTTCAAGGATGAGGTAGTGTGTGATATTTCCCCTCTTGATGTTTGTGATGTTATGTTGGGACAACCATATATGTGGAAATGTCATGCTGTCTATGAGTCTAGACCCCGTAGTGTCATTATTACTCTGGGAGGTTAGCTCTATAGGATACCAAAGATAGTTTCGACTATTGCTCGACCAAAACATCATAGCAAGGTAATATCTCATACTAAAAAATTCATCCTCTTCACAATCTATTCAAAGGATGCACAAAATACCACTACAACTACTGCATCCTCAACACCTTCTATCCAACAAAAAATTATTGTTGAAGCAACATAAGATATTGTTTCTTCAAGTACAATAGTTCCTACACAATTCCACATCAAACCTAGAGACAACAGGTTGGTGGAATAGATTCAAACCCTCCAACAACAAGTTTGTGACAGTCTTCCAAACGCCAAGAAACACAACTTCTCCAAAAAGGCATGCAACTCACCAAGATTTAGATTCAGAAAATGATTTCCTCTCTTCCCTGGGAACTCAACACAATGTAGACCATTGCTTACTAAGGGGGGAGGATTGATCCAGGTGGATATTGGTGGCCACCCACTTGTTCCAACTAGCTCCTCTTATCATTTGTTAATACAAAATGTTCTTCTGTACATATTTGTAATTATGGGTTCTACACTTCCACGAATATCTGAAGCCATACACATCTTCCAGGTGGATACTTGATGTAGAAGCATCGCTCTAGCCAGCCATGCGCCAGCCAACCAACCAACTCAGCGTGCATTCAAGGAAGAGAGGCGCCATTCCTCTCACATTTTGAATTTGATTTCAATGTAATTAATGTATGTAAGGCTAGTAGAGCCAAAGCCATGCCTTTTGGTAGGTTGTAGTTAAAGAAGGCCTTTAATGGTTGTAAGTCTGAATCTAGATCTGATCTGGACTAGACAACCCATTCAATGTAAATTTAATGTAATTGAATAGGGTAAGTGATATGGAGGGAAGAGCTTGAAGAGCCCCCTCATGTAAAAGATCTTAGATCTCATTTTGAGTTAGTTCTTAGAAGTGGTTAGAATTTTAGATAGGAGAGAATCTGTGAGAGTAGAACAGATAGGAAGAGCCGAGACTCTGTAAAAAGTCTGAGCTCGAAGACATTGTAAATAGAGGCATTTTATATTAATACAAACAATAGTTTTCTGCATGTTATTCTGGGGTTGCATGAATGTCTTTGTGTGTTCATTATATGCTGTAGATGTATGCTGTAGGTGTGCATTTGCAGGGACAGACCAAATTCATTGTCTGCTAGGTTCTTTGAGGCTTCATGCCAAGAGGGTGTGACAGAATGCTGCAGGTTCTGAAAGCCAGTGCATAGATGCACTCTTGAATTCTCCGGAATTTGGGCAAGGACGTGCCAAGAGGGTGCACCAACTGAAGTTTTAGGTTCAGGAAGGAAGCCTCAAGGTTGCTGAATACCTTGGAGGTAGGACTATGCATAAGAAGAGGGCATAGGACAGGCACAAATTCTGAGGAGTTCTGTAGAGCTTTGCCAGGAGGGAATTGAGAAAATGCACATGTTTCATTGAGGAAGAAGAACTCTATCTTAAGTTCAGAAAAGAGATAGAATCACTGAGGATTCTATAGAGCTCTGTCAGGAGGGCATTGAGAAAGTGCCAGAGTGGATAGGAAGAACTCTTTTGAGTTATGGAACATGAGAAGTGTCACAGGAAGACCTTCACAGGGTTGCTAAATACCGTGCAGGCTCAAAAAGGAGTTGCTTGAGCAAGAGACTACCAAGTGGGCATCTGATTCTCCATCTGAGGGATAGAAAAGGGTTAAGTCCCTTAGAGGTCCGAGCAACAGAGAATCTTAGGATAGATAACACTTTCATGCATGCAGAGACCCTGTAGGAATCACAGTGGTTGAGGAAACCTTTCAAGGTTTCAGAGAAGAGAAGCTCAGAAGGAAAAGTTCCTTTGAGTACAGGAGCGACAACTGCAAGGAGTGCGGAGGTCAAAGAATCCTTCGAGGATTCAAGGAGGACAAAGATCAGGAGGGAGAGTTCTTGCATGCAAAGAGGCCTGTAAGTATTGCAGAGGCTGAAAGGATACACCCTTTGGAGGGTTTGAGTTTGAGGAAGCTCAGGAGGGAAAGCGTCTTAAGAACGTAGGCGAGACCAAGGTTGTAGGCTCGCAAGAGGAAGAAAAGGCTGAGACCTTTGATAACTTGAATTATTCCAAGGATAAGGAGGAAAAGCATGGCTCAGGAGGGAGCACAACTGCTGTCGGAGTCAGCCAAGGAGAAGATATATACCATTGGAGTCAGTCGAGGAGAAGATCTGGATCGTTGGAGTTTTACATCCAGGAGCAACAAAAAAGCGCACACAGGAGGAACATATCTGGGTCGTCAGATCTGGGTGTAGATAGCTGATAGCCATCCGATCTAGGAGAAGCTGCATGAGGTTTAACCCTCGTATGCAAAGGAGAGGACTCGATGAAAGTCCTTAAGGCCTATTTTGACATTTCGACTATCGGGAGATACAAAGGAAAGAATTGGATTTCTTGACCGATGAAGACTCAAAGAGATCAAGACCATCCATTTGAGGAAGGACATGTGGTGGTGATCGGGGAACTACTAGGAGTTCGAAGGACCAGGGATTAGGATTATGTCGTGAATTTGGGTATCGTGAGCTGAAAGGCGAAGGCCTTTGCTCTACAAAATCTTGAGTCACGAGATCACAATGAGATATGAATCGTTGATCGAGGAGGAAGGAGAGCCGTAGGATCCGGCGTCTTGATACATCGTGTATCAAAGGTTCAGGGTTTGAAGGAACTTACTTTTGACTGTGGAAGTCGTGAAGAGCCGAGGACTGAGGTCTCGGGCGAACATGGGGCACGTCTGATAGGGGGGCCACATAGTCGACAGGTGGTGTAACAACATATGCCAAGGGAAAGACGAAAGAGGCAACAGGTGGAGGACATGCGTCACCTTGGGAAGGAGTCAAACTATCGTTGACCATCGCATCTCGTGGATTCATGAAAGAGGAGTAGGAAGGCTTAAAATTCTAACTCATGAAGTTGCGAGTTGCGAAAGGCACTAGAGTTAGGATCTAGCCAACGGTCACTTGAAGAAGTGCTAAGGAGAAGGGAGGTATACCCATCTCGCAATCTCGGATATTGGAGGATTGGAGAAGGAAGAGTCGAGGGCATTGACTCGCGAACTCATGAGATCACGAGTTGTGAAAGGTGCTTGTGTTAAGGCCTTGGTCAGAGCGCTATGGTTGCTTGGAGAAAGGGGAAGCTCATGCCTTGTGCATGTTCACGCAAGTGTAGTTTCTGAAGGACCTGTGGATCGGGTTTGTTGGGTTTCAACGAAGGCCCGAAAGAACCATTTCGGTACTGTGGATCCGAAGGAGATTAGAATGATCCTGTAGCGGATTCTAGCCCGAGGGTCGGGGGTATGCGTCAATACTAGTGGCCTCCCACCTAATCCAACTAGCTTATTTTTTATGTTTTCATGTCAACACATCTTGCTGTACTTCTAGGGCCGCTTTGGGGTCCTAAACAATGTTTTTTTGGCTCACCATAATCAAACTATAGATGGAGTCAGAGTTTGATGACATAATGAGTAGTTCTTGAAAAGACCTTTCCAATGGGCTATCATGTGCCTAAAAAAAGGATCATATGCAAAAGTTATGACCCCGAGAAGTTAATGTACTAACTTTCCCAAACGGGGCCCACATGAAATTTGGCATTTCATCTCTTAGGGTTAGGTTTTTGGATGTCTAGGATTTTGGCATTCCCGTTTATCATAAAAAATGCCTCCAGAGCCTCATTGTAATCATCTTCTTGCAAATGAGCGTAGGCCGTCACATCTCTTCTCAGAGATAAAGATGCCACCATTCTAGTGAGTCTTGCACTTTGTATTTTTACAGTCCCTTTAAAATTCTTTCATTAATAGAAATCAAGTATTGCTGTATTTCTCTATTTCTGGAAATTTTCATGAGCAATTCTTTGGAATTTATCTGCTTTCATTTTGTTCCAAAAACAATCCGGATCATGTTTTAATAGTTATTAGCTTAGTCTACACTAGTTTTTGGTAATATATTATCTTTAGGTGTAGGATGGATCATGTTTTTCTTTTTGATGGAATTTGTGTCCTTAAGTCATATGGTACTATTCTAGATGTATCACTGATGTGTCGACAATTTGGTATTTCTCTAGATGATGGGATTTTATGCTAAGGTAATTTTACTAAATGAATTTCAATTTATTTCTCAAAAACAAAAACAATACTATTTTTTCTACGGAAAAAAAAGGCAACCACATTTTGTTGGAAAAGAGTGAATTACTCGTTTGGAAACATGATCATTGTGTTATTGGATAGTGTGGTAGAATCAACTTTGGTCATGTTTGTTAATTGTTTTTGGTACATGTCCTTATTTTATATGAAATCCTCTATGCCCTTTGGCATGTGGGTATAAGAGACAATGTGAACACCTCAACCCTACTCCATTATATTATGCATAGAAACATTCTTCCTTGTAAGGACCATCTCTCATGTTTGGTTGAAAACTCGTTTTCTAAGTATTGGATATATATTAGTAGGTTATTATAATGTCCAATACCATTGAGTATCGATCTAAAAAATATGAAGAAGATGGTTACAACCCTAACTTGGACACTTGCCAATAACTAATTTTATAGTTGATAGCATCAAGTATGGAATTTCTATAGTTTTCCTCCCTTCCAAAAATTATGGTTTAAGATAAGATAAGATAATTTTATCAATGTCCACAATATATTTAAAATAGAAATAATGAGTAAACAAGAAACTACATCTAACGTTTAGACTTGATACATATCAAGAAGAACACGTTTCAACAAAAATATTCTTTTATGGAGATCAAAATAAATCTAACAATACTATAGCAACCCTTGATGATGACTTATCACAAGAGATTATTCATTTTCTCAAGAGAATTACGACAAGGATCTCCATTGCCTCTCACACACTTCATCCTAGTAACCAATGTCCTCAGTATTCAAAAGTGTGATATCTACAACTCACCTAAAAATTGTGGTTATTGATATGTTGTTTAAAATATTTTCAATTCAAGAAGAAATGATAACCAAAACAACCTTATACAAATACCTAAGGCCTCATTAGAAAGACAAAATATTTATGACCTTAGGAACTTTTACTTCAAGAAATTTTAACATATAAAACCTATGACCTTAGGAACTATCAAGACAAAAGATTTATTTATTTGTTCATCAAAGCCAAGTGGATTTTGACTAAAATCCTTTATAGGGTGTCAAAGGAAAGAAGGTTCTCCAAATCCAAATCCAAAACCTGTTGTTGGACCACCTATTGGAAATGAGCCAAGTGGCTGGTACAAAGGAAATAACTTCAAAGGACCACCAACAAGAATTATTACTGAACTAAAAGGATATTTATATTTGGCATTAGCAAAAAAACCGTGGGGACCCATTTCAAGAGGCCTTGAAGTAGGAGTAATTTGATCGAACTTTGATGTTGCTGGTGTTGGATGAATCTTCTGATGACTTGATGAAGGAAACAACTCATCAACATTTGATGGTAACTAACCATAAAAATGTCGAGGCTTGTATTTACTTTAATTCTCCTAAAATTCCTTCATGTCTGCAACTTGTCTACTAGATTCTTGATGCATAGACTGAAATCCACCTTCTTCACCTATTATTGGAGGAAATTAAGGAGCTTGCATTCCTACGAGGAAATGAAGGAGCCTGCATTCCCATGAGGAATTGAAGGATCCTACATTTATAAGTATGATGTTATTTTTTTCTAAGGAAACCTTCAGTTTATTAACACAACATTGAGTTTTATCTAATTTTTCTATGGTAGAATTAGTCTCGTTGAATCATATGGAAGTGCTTAAGGAATCTCATCTCTAATCTTCTTTCACCACTAATTATTATAATAGTAAGTGGTTAGCGAAGAATGGTTAGCACTAAAATTTCCTATTTTATTAGAGTGGGGTATCAAGTGTCTAAGGTTCTGAACTTCATCAAGCCACCTTGACCCTCATTCCATTTTTGGAAATTTGGTCATGCAAAAGTTGGGGGAAAATCAACATACAATCAAGGATTAAAGGATATTTCTAGGAATTTTAGAAGGGTGTGAAAAGTTGTAGCTAAAGGATGGGGTTTCTTTAAATCCCTTGGGGCCATATTATTTTTTTGTATCAATATCTCATACAAATAACAAAGTTAAGCTTCTTGATAATTGTATGCGAGACACAACCATCAAAGGGGTGCTATGCTCTTAATAATGGATCTATTGTTTGTAAACATGGAATTTGTACAAAGTTCAATATCTCTTACTTATCACTCATATTACATGTAATATTCGTCCTAGCTCATACAAAGGAAAGTTGATGTCTATCTGTTTTGTACAAAAATAAATTAAAAAAAGCTTGTTTATGTACGTATTTGGAAGAATCCTCATAATTGAGTTTAATGTAACTAACTAATGCATGAAATACATACTACACAATGTAACTAACTAATGTAAATAACAATGTAACTATCTAATGACACAAGAGAAGTAAATGATTTGTACCTTATCGGAAATGTGTTGTGGATCGTGGAGGTGACCACCCTTCAAACTTGCAGTTGTCAAGGAAAGAATATGTTAAAAGACTGAATAATAACTATATATATATGAGCTTTCATTTTAAAAAGAGAATTAAACATTATATGACTGAATAATAATTAAACATGTACAACGCTCTATAAATACTAAATGAAATACCTCATGAATGGGATCCTCTTGGTTTCGAGAATAATTTATTCTCTACTAAACATGACCAACCATGTGAAGGTGTAAGATCGTTTGGCCCCTCCCCCCCTTGCATCACTCTCAATTCCTCATACCCAATTGTTTTCCCTTTGTTGTTCCTGAGTTTATACCAAGGCTTCAAGTATAATGTTAGGCATCAGGAAATGGGGAAAAGGTTTCAATGTTTGCCTTTCACTACCAAAATTATAGAGAAAAGTTCTTTAAATCAAATTAATATTATAAAATATCAGAGGTTGTTTCTCGCATCTGAGTTAAATTTGAAATATTGAATGAATTGAAAGAAAAACATAAAGCTGCTAATCAAAGCAAGGCATCAATTGCTGAATAATCTTACTTTGTAACAGAAGAAGAAAGTGAGTGATGTAACCTTCAATGAAGTATAAAATATAGTATCTAATTAACATGTAGGTCTTGTATTTACTAACAGTGAATACAGAGGAAAATCCGTTTGTTATCAGATTACTAAGTGAAATATAACCACAATAGAGGTTGTACTAAATTGTGATTTAAACATTCATCAAAGAAAAGTATATGAAAGTATGTTGGAATATGGAAAGATAGAAGAACACATAACTCAGAATAGACGAGATGTAGAATCTCTAGCCTACATTTGTATTAATTCTCAATAAATAGAATCTTCTCCTTTACAATTGTCAAAAAACAACCCTTTGATCCTTTCTCGAAATGAATATTTATACAAGATTTAAGCATTTGAAATTCTATCATTCTAAAGGTTTCGGTTACAAATGAGAAGGTGAAACACTTCACTTCGTTGTCCCTTGTCTTCTTTCTTGCTGGCAGGGCGTTTTCCTTTCTTTGTCCCCTAGCTCAAAAATAAGGTAGAATGATCAATTGCATTACTGGCCTCCATAAGTCTTCCCTTTCCCCTGTTCAATACAATTGATACACTTTTCTACCTACTGGGATATCAACTTGGAAGGTTTCATTTGGTCATTTGCCTCGAAAGTGTAACACTTCTTTTCCATCTATGGCAAACTTTCTCCTATTTGCCCGTCTTCTATGATGATAACCAATAATTGTAGGTTTGTCTTTATTAACCATTTATTTACTTGGGCAATATCGACCTGTCTTATATGAGATAATTCAACTTGGTCTCTTTCCACAGTTTCCTTGATATCTAGCAGATGTTTGATTATGTTAATTTTTCCCAATGTTCCAGAGCTACTTTCCTTATCAATATCTAACAATTTTTTATTTAGCAGGCAAAATGTTTCTTCACAAGAATCTCTCACCTCTTTAGCTATTTTTCTGTTCTATGATATATTGTGCTCCCATGCCTTTAGCAGGATGTTACCTCTGGTTTACTATGGAATGGATAATCTGGAATCGATGACCATTTCCTCTTTCGCTGTCACTATAATAGCCTTCTGGAAAGCACCCCGAGCCACCTTAGCTTCTCTTTCTCTTAAGGTGATATTATTTAGTGCTTGATCTATCATCTGAAAATGATTCTGGATGATTTCTACTTTAGAAAGTAGACCTTGTTGAGATGCCTATTTTCTTTCGTATTTCCATGGCTTGAGTTTGGAATACCATTATATCTATGACTTGGATTTCAACATAATTTAACTTCGATTGCAACTATTTTATTAACTCCGCTTTTTGATCAAACTGTGTTTGGCTTATTTGAGCTAACTAGTGCATTTTCTCAAAATTGGATTTGATCTATTCGATGAGGAGAGTCTTCGTGCTTGTATATTTTAAGACCACAACTTGCCATGTGGTTACCCATGACCTTATTAGGGTCGTGCTTCTTGAATTCAATGTCTACTAGTTTCATTTACTCTAAGGCCATGGCCTCCACTTTGGCATGGCCGAAATCTGATAAAGAATATGTACCAATGTGTAGGGGAAAAGATGGCCATACCTTTTTCTAAAATCCTTTGAGTTCTTTGCTGATTTCACCAAGTATAGTTTGCTTGGCAACTTCACGACATACTAGCTTGTCTGGTAAGAATAGGAGCAAGGCATATGGGGGAACATAGCAGCCAAAAATCCTAATATAAGAGAATCATTCTTCAATGTACCAGTCTGCCACGTTGCCTAGATTGGTCATGATTTTATCTGAAATCTTGGGAGGTGGGTGGCTGAAAATAACGACATGCATCGGTACCATTACCCAGTTGAAAATATCATAGATGAAGTCTTTGGCTTTATCTTCCGAGAGTTTTGAGTGGTATATGTGAATAGGCTCTGCGTTAATTGGAGTCCAACTCCAATTCATTAATGGAAAGGGTGTCATGAAACAAACGACATCCATAATGTAAGAAAACATGAAAAATGAGTCTGCTTTCCCATTCGCCTTTTGTGTCTGGTATTCTATAATTTTTTGTGTGGGAGATAGATTGTAAGTAAAGTTTGGTGTTGGAGACAACTTGTACATTGTCTGTAGATGTTTTGGCCGAAATGACCCAACAACCACCTTCTGGGAATTGAATATTGTTCTGGTTGGGACATTTACGTGATCCAATGCCCATCCAATCATATCACAATAGGGTAAGATCCACGACATTGTTGCTACCTTGTGTATCTTCGACTGAGCAACCACCTTGTATTTGATATACAAGTATTCCTTCTCATTGTCGCTCGAGTCGTCTGGGCAGTTTATCAACTCGTATTACAAGGTTTTGAAAACATGTGCCATGTTTTGACTATGTCGATGTTTCTAGGCGAGATATCATAAATAATATTCGAACTCTGGCTTGAACTTTCACCAGTTGTTTTGGGCGCTTTCCATGGAGCCATGATATAGAATCTCAAAATTATATTTCCTGTCACAGAGAATGAAAATACAAACAATGGTTATCTCTCTAAGTTGACTTTGTGAAAACTAGAATGAAATTCAACTAATGACATAAATCCTTTCATATTGAGCACTCTAGTCTGCGCGGGTCCTTGCTGACACAACGTTTAATTATTTTAATAGAAAGATCTGGAGATAAAGCAAGATCTTATTTCCAATCATTTCTCTACTCTGCTTATAAATGCCATAAATGTTTGATATTTCATGACTTGGGAGAATCATAGAAGTATTTAATTTTCTCCCATAAGTTTTACAAGGTAAAAGGTTGTTTAAGATATTAATTAATCCAACTTAAACCTTTAATTAATCGTGATTAGTTCTTAATATTTTCTAGAAATTCGTAGTCTCGGGTGATTTTACTCTTAGTCTCGAGCTATGAACCCTGAATTTGCGAAATTGAGATTTGATTAATTAACTTTAATCAGGATTAAGTTTTTAATTAATTGAGATTAGTTTGGAAATTTCACGACCTCGAATATCGAGGTTATAAGCTGTTGTTCAAGGCAAAACTGTCGAATCGCGAAGTCATGATAATAATTAATTATTGTTAATTATCATTAGTCGTGTAATTAACTAGGTTTATCTTAAGTCACTTTCGCAACTTCGCATATCGAGACATTCGAAGGTTGCTTGAGGTGTGACTCCCGACTCGCGAAGGCGTGATGTATTAAATTAGTGATAATCACTTTTTAATGCTTCGATGATCATGATTAACCTTAACCCATCTTCTCTATTTTGCATGTCGGAGTATTGAGAGCTTCGACATGTTGGACTGTTAGATCAACAAAACCCCAAAATCCGATATTTGAGATTTATCATTAGCGTTTTGTTGTTTAAAACGTAGGCGGCGTCAAAAGATTTAATATCTGGAGTATTTAAAAAATATATGTGTTCCAACATAGGCTTCAACTAGGGATCTCGTCTCCCTGCGGGACGAGAATAACAATAGACCAAGTGCCTTTATTGGGTAAATGAATTCATTGTTTTACTTTTGCGAAACACCTTCAGAATGAGGGCGAATAGGAAAATTTAAAGTTTCATCCTTATCTCTGAAAGATTTCAAAAACTAATCATTCACTAATATCAAATTTAGGCTTATCGATGACTTCCTCTTCCCTAAAACTGATTTCAGATTTGCTTAAGATAATCAAAACAACCTTAAAAAATCCAACAGGTTCTGTTGATCTTGCTTGCATCAAGGTGAAGTAATTTCAGTGTTTTTAATCAGGGAGTCCCGCATGAACTTGAGATGTAGATCTAGTTTAAAAGAAAACTAATTACCAGAGTACAATATATTGCATGTATAACAACCTTACAGATATCTTAAACATTGCTTCACTGCTAGCAAGTCTGTTCAGTACCTCAATGAAGTTATCTGATTCCCTTTATTGAATTTCCTTTCACCACTTCAATTCGTAACTTTGCATTTAAATGCTGAGATGAGGGAAATCATTAAATGAATTTCCTTTCATCATCTCTTTTTTGGACTAGATGGGGGAAATCATTTCTAAATTTCCTTTCACCATCTGTCTTATATTTTTTCTTTTAAAACATGAAGTGGGGGAAATCAATTTGTATAAAGTATACTCGGCATGATATCTGTTTATAATTTAGCAATAGAGGTCTGTTAACTTACTTTGATTACTCTAGACTAGTCTTCTTTTGACCTTCAAAACATCTTAGTCTGCAGGAAAATTCTTATGGGCGATTTTTATTTCCAGGGGCCTTCATTGAGCAAGACTAACCACTTTAAACCTGTTAAAAGAACTGAGAGAGTTAGGATTATATTATACATACTTTTTTTCAGTAGAAGTCTGAGGATCCTTGAGGAATTGCCCTTTTTCCAAAGATTCGTTTGTCGTCTTTCAGAGTTAAAGTGTGACCCCCCCTTTTTATTTATTTATTTTTTATTTTATTTTTATTTTTCTGTGGAGGCCATGGGAAGGTGCCTGGAGTCAAGGGAGACTACACCAAAATTCGAACAGGCTGACAAAGGGAGGTTTCCGATTTCGTAAACATAGTTTTTTATAATGCAAACCCGATTCTTGGAATTTCTTTGAGGTCGCTTTACTTCTTCTTCTTCTGTTTATTTTAATTATTTTTATCTTATCCAGAGGAAATTTTTATAATCTATAGTACAATTTCATTCTTTTGATAATATATCAGGCGAGTATCTTTATACATATGAGACCGTTGTTGCACCAAGTGATATTCATTGGAAATTTAAACAATTTAGAGATTCATACCTGTGATTTACCACTTCATTCTCATCTAAGTAAATTATTTATTTATCACTTGTTTCGGGACAATCAATTTTCTGATATACGACCATTGGTTTTTCTTCTTTTTGATGTTTGAGATGTAGACAAAAATCTTGCATGAAAACAACATGAAAATTTTCAAGGTTTTAAGAGTCACATAGTTCAATGTGTTAACTATTTTATATTTCCTTTTCTATGAAATCACTAACATGTTTGATTGGCGGTGGAAGTAAAACTTACCGAAAAACTGTAAAAAATAGAAAACAAAAACTGGTATATAAAGTGGGATTTTGGAAATTGTTTATTGCATAAAGTGCTTTAGATAATGCTCGTTGATAGGGGCGTTGAGGATTTTACCATCCATATTTTCTAGCAGAAATGAGTTCTTCCCTTCAAAAGTTGTAACTTTGAATGGTCCATACCAGATATGATCGAATTTTCCATGTTTTGCCGAGTCTTCCTTCCTAGCGTCCCATTTCAAAACCAAATATCCAGGGAGGAATTCCCTGTCTTTAGCCTTATGATCAAATAGGGATTTCATATTGTTTTGATATTTCCGAATCTTTTTGTCCACTTCAACTCTATTTTGCTGAACTTCGATCAACTGATTTATTCTCCTTGTGACATGATTTGGTTCTTATTTTTCATCTTGCCAAAGTTTCATCACAGGTAGAGACAAATTTATGGGTAATACTACGTCAGTCCCATATACCATTTGAAATAGAGAAGTACCAATCGATTTCTTGGTGCCTATCCGATTATCCCACAAAGCGTATTTCAAATGAACATGCCATGATTTTTTATTTTCGTTCAACACCTTGTTAATTATGGTGATTAAGATTTTGTTTGATGATTCAGCTAGCCCATTGCCTTGAGGGTAGTATGCTGTAGAATGACCCAGTATAATATTGTATTTTTGGCAAAAGATAACCATTTCCATAGATTTGAATGCATGGGTATTATCTATAACTATCTTTCCGGGACAACCAAATCTAGATAATATGTTTTCTTCCAAGAAATCTATCACCATTGAATCTGTCACTTTTCTGGTCGTAATAGCTTCTACCCATTTGGTGAAATAATCTGTAGCGGTCAGGATCCATTTGTGTTGCGCGTTGGAATGTGGATTAATTTCGTCTATAAAATCCAACCTCTATTGTTGAAGCCGAGCTTCCGTTTTAACCGGGACCAAAGGTAATGTTGGGAGTTTCTGCTTGCCTGCAAATAATTGACAGGAGTTACAGGCTCTGACTTTGGCATTCACATCTGCGAATAATTTAGGCTAGTAATATCCTGCTCTCAGGATTTTATAAGCTATTTCTCTCCACGCATGATGTCCTCCGCACACTCCCTTGTTAAATTCATTTATGACCCTTTCTGTTTCAGATTCTACTAGACAAACCAGTAGAAATCCTAGAGGGTCTTTCCAATACAATTGGCTTTTTGAAATAAATACTTTACCACATGAAATTTCAATGTCTGAGTCTTAGACAAAGACATATCATTTGGGAATTTCAGAGTCAGAAGATAATATACTATGTCTTTATACCAACCTGAAGATGCAAACTTCTCTTCGATTCTAGTTGTAGCTATTTGGTCGTCGAATTCGTCTATGTCCAAATATCCTTCATACTCTTGTAGGTTGTTTATTCCAAGCGCTCTGAAGTTTGATTTAGCTAATAGCTTAGCCAAACCCTGTCCTTTTACAATCTTTGTCGGTTTCACCTCTAGATCGAATTATTGAATTTTAGCAAGCCATCGACCCCTCTTCCCGTCACTATCAGGCTGGACCAATATGTCCTTAACAGAATTGGTGGGTACATATGCAATTATATTGGAGTGTAATACGTAGGTTCCGAAAGCCTTTAGTGCCTTCACCATAGCATATGCATACTTTTCCATTATGTTGTACCTCAACTCCGTGTCTCTAAGACTTTTACTAAAGAATGATATTGTTTGCTCGAAACCTTCTTCGTTCTTCTGTAGGAGTACCACCGCAATTATGTGTTTGGATGCAAACGAGAAGACCAAAAATTATTTTAGATAATCAGGGCTTGCCAGTACAGGTGCTTCACCTATAATTTTCTTGATGTGTGCAAACGATGCTTTAGCTTCGATTGTCCATTTAAATTCATTGTTCTTCTTAAGTATATCTGTGATCAATTTCACAATTTCAGCAAAGTTCAGGATAAATCTTCTCAAAAAATTTATTTTCCCTAAAAATGATTGGATTTCTTTTACATTTCTAGGAATATTTATAGTGTCTATAGCTTCGACCCTTTTAGGATCAATTTTAATTCCATCCTGAGATACAATATGGCCCAAGAGTTTACCTTCTTGCATTGCAAAGTGAGATTTCTTGGGATTTAAAGACAAACCAAATTTATGACATTTCTCGAATGTCTGCTTGAGGTGTATCATATGATCTTCGTTATATTTGGAAAAAACGGTCAGATCATCAAGATAAATAACAACAAATTTATCTCTTTCGTCGACGAAGGTGATGTCCATAGCTTGCTGGAAAGTAGCACCTACATTCATCAAACCAAATGGAATTTTGTCATACATAAATGTACCCCATGGTGTGGTGAACACATTTTTTTCTTTATCATCTTCATTGATAACAATATGATTGTAACCCGAAAAACCGTCGATCATTGACATTCTATTTTCTCTGACCACTTTTTCTAAAACATGATCCATTTTGGGTAGCAGATAATTATCTTTGAGAGATGATTTATTTAGATTTCTAAAATCTACACACAACTTGATTTCTCCATTCTTCTTCCTAACCAGGACCAGGTTAGCTACCCACTCAGAGTACCTAAGTGGTACAATTATTTTAGCATTGAGGATATTTTTGACCTCCTTTTCGAGCACGAGCAATAATATGGGATTGATTTTCCTGAGCTTCTGTCTGAAAGGTTTAACACCTAAATTTAAAGGAATCTTGTGTTCAATCACAATGGTGTCATAAGTTCTCAACTCATCATAAGACCAAGCAAAAATGTCTTTATATTGCTTGAGTAAATTTTCATACTTACCTTTCATCTCTGGAGGAAGATACATTGATATTTTTACTATTCTAGGCTTTTCTTTGGTGCCTATATAACAATCTTCGACTTCTTCTAGCTAAGGTTGCAAGGTAGATTTTAATGGTATGTCATTGTGGTCAAATAATCTTTCTAGAGAGATTAGACCTTTAAGGATTTGATTGTTTTTTAGTACTAACATATGGTGATTCATGATATTTTCTTGGAATTCTTGAGGGTCCTCCCCTTATTGCATAATCCAAGCATGGCAATTACTGTTTTCTTGATCAATGTGCGTTTCAACAAAGTCTTCCACCATTTCAAGGAGTTTTATGATCTGTTCATCATCTTTGAACACCTGCTAATGTTGTATATTTTTTGGTATGAAGGGTCTGTGCCTCATCTCTATGTGATACTTTAGTTTGAAAGATGTAGGAGGTACGAAAGTTGAGGCTGCTTTGGCTAATGAATCAGCTTGTAGATTTTCTATATGGGGAATGTAATGAACCTTAATCGATGAGAATTTTTTTTCCATCAAATCTCAGACATAGTTTCTATAAGATATCAATCTTGGGTGTTTGGCCTGGTATTGCCGATTTACTTGCTTCACAATTAATTCCGCGTCTCCATAAACTTCCAAGTTTTTTATGTTTAACTTCCTGGCAGCTTCTAATTCCAAGACCAGAGATTCATACTCACATACATTATTCATGTAATCTATGTCCCACTATAGTATGTAAGAGAAAGGAATAATAAACTCATCTCCAGGTGCTACAAAAATTACTCTTGCACCTTCTCCTTCACATGACGAAGCACCATTGAAATATATTTTCCAAATTCCAGTACTATATATACTTTCATTTATTTTTTCTGTTTTATTTTTGTCTGTGCAGTTTTCTTTTGTACATTCATCTACATCATCATCGATTGATAAAATACAATTTCCTGGATCCTGATCAGTGACATAAACAAGGTAATTATTAGGATTATGTGGATCACTTACTATAGATGCGAATCATGTTTCCCAGTATAATCGGGTGAACTATCCACTGAAGATGGGAATCGTGGCATAGGTCATGTCCAGCTGAAGGGATCCTCCAAGCTTAGCGCTCCAAGACCTGGACAATAACATACCATACTTCGCAGGTATGTTAGTGATAACTACATCCATCAGAACACTTTTTACTGGAATATGTGCAAGATTTACCATGAAGTATTTTATCATGCCCATACATTTAACTTTTCTCAAATCAAATGAATACAAGTCTTCGTAGGGCCTGGTAATTTTGAGACCAAGTCTATCCACAATAGCCTTGGGAATCACGTTATGTGGGGCTCCAAAATCCAACATGTAATTATGTAGCAGACGATCATGTAGATTTAGTGTAATGTAGAAAGGAGCGACAGTATCTCAGGCACCCTCGAAATGCAGACCAAAAATTATACTAGGCTTATCATCTTCCAAGTTTATAATGTCAACCTGACTTTCTACATTTGAAAAATTTATCATTTTGGTGATTTGGTTTCGGTAAACATGGTTCTTTGATAGTTCAACCAGAGGTATCGGTATCTTGATTTTGTTAATCTCATTTTCTAGGCTGAAACCTCCTATAATATTGTCGGTTTCCCTGATTGGGACTTTGGTCTCCTTCTTTTCCGATTTATTGGTTTGCATTGCTTTATTTTCAACTGTTTTTGTTTCTGCTGTCTTAGTTTTCCGTGTTTGGATTTCAACTCCTTTTATTTTGGTGTTTTGTATTTCAGTTTCTTTTCGAGCTGGCTCATATATTTCGCCTCTCGACCAGATTTTCTTTGGTTGGGTAGTTGCTACATTTTTAGCTTTAGACCTTAGATTATACTTATGTTGGAGATTGGCCATTATAGTATCAGCGATCCCCTGACAAGCAGGATATTATGTATTATTTATGTTTCCATCCTCATTAAATCGACATTCCATATTTAAAGATCTCTCATAATCTTTTCTAGTCAAATGATGTTGCTGGAAATCATCACTGAGATTATTCATATCATCTTCTAAATCCTCGAATTATTGCATGCCATTTCCTCCTATAAAATTTTCATTTTTCAAAGGAGTCTGAACTTTTTGATCTTCACTTTTAATCAATATTTGTTGTATTTGAAAATTAGGGTTCCTCCTGACGAATTGATCTGCTTTAGATTGATCTAGTTCCATCTTTGAAATTTTATTTGATAGTTCTTTGATTATCTTTGCCATATCATCCATCTTATCGTCTGTGGAACTCCCACCTCTGAAAGGTCCTGCTTGTTCCCTAAATCATTTAGTCTCTTTGTTTCCCATTTCCACCTTTGATTTTAATTTTCCAGAAGCCATGATATTTGACTCAATCTCTACGACATCATCTTGCATTCGGGTAAGTTCGAAAGCTTTCCTTTCTCTCAATAATAGTGTGAAATTGGGTTCGAAGGCTCCCACAAAAGTTAACTTGGCTGTAGGTTGGGAAGGTTTAAATTCAACGGGGATCTTGTAATATAATTTATTAAATCTTTGAATGAATTCAATAACGGTTTCTGATTTTTTCTTCTTTAAAGATCCAAACTCAGTTAAGTAATATAGGTGATCCTTCCTCTCACCCCATTGTCTGAGAAAATATTTTTCTAACTCATCATAGGATCCTATCGAACCTACGACCAAACCTCGAAACCAGGTTCTCACTTGTCCTTCGAAGGTTTGAACAAACAACTGTGAATACACGTCTTCATGTTCGAGACCGAGAATACCTGCAAATTGATCGAATAAATTTATATGTTCGACTGCGGTTAGGTCTCCTTCTCCTGTAAAATTAGGTAGGTTTTTCATGTAGTTTTTAGGTAAATCATGAAGGGGCACTGGGAGGACCAAAGGAGCGTATTTGGAAACTACTTTGGCAAAAATTCTGGGGGGTGGGGGTGGCCCTTGACCGCCCCCTCCTCCTCCTCCGACATCAGCCATATATATTCTAGGAGAGGAAATTGGTAATCTATAAAGAGGGTTTTCAAATACATATAGTGATCCTCTAGCTTCTTCGAGATGAAGTGAGAAAGGTTATGAGAACAATTTACTAGGAGATGAAAAAACTGAAAAAGGGGGAAACAGGATACAGGGATTCGATTCTTCTGATTTGCAAGAAATGTAAATGGGAGAACCTGCAGGAGTTGAATCTGAGTGTATGGTATATTATTTGAGACTTTGTGAGGTTGGGAAATTTAGCTCAAGAGGTGATGTTATATCAATCGAAGTGGGCTTTACTATAGGTTTCTTACCTTCAATTACACAAGAGGTAGTTGAATAAGCTTCAGTTTTAATTTCAGGGAAAACTAATTTAGGGTTTATGGTTTTAGCTTCAACTGTGTTAGCTGACGTTTCTCCGAAAATGATTTGGGTGGAAATTTCTTGCGGAGTTAATGGTTCAAGTGGAATATTAGCCTTAGACTGTGTGGATTTAGGTTGGTAAACCACAATAGTTTTCTTAAGGAATCCTCTTAGTTTTACTATTTTTTCGGGGTTGGAAACAAGCGTGGTCTGCTTATCATCTGGGTTTTGTCTAGTGTTCCTTTGACCAGATGCTAGCTTATTTAAACGTGGAGTTTCCAGGTGAATAATAAAAACTTAGCCTTTATAATGTATTCAATATTTGATCACTATTAAGAGAGAAAATTACAAATGTTGTTCTCCCAGAGAAAATAACTTCGTTTATTTGTCCCCGACAATGACACCAAAAATATGATGTTCCTAAGTTTATACCAAGGATTCAAGTATAATGTCAGGCATCAGGAAATGGGGAAAAGGTTTCAATGTTTTCCTTTCACTACCGAAATTATAGAGAAAAGTTCTTTAAATTGAATTAATATTATAACAACTCAGAGGTTGTTTCTCACATCTGAGTTAAATTTGAAATATTGAATGAATTGAAAGAAAACCATAAAGCTACTAATCAAAACAAGGCATCAATTGTTGAAGAATATCACTTTGTAATAGAAGAAGAAAGTGAGTGATGCAACCTTCAATGAAGTATAAAATATAGTATCTAATTAACATGCAGGTCTTGTATTTACTAACAATGAATACAGAGGAAAAT
>ML822323.1:63836-77519 GCA_009831015.1 Picea engelmannii
GGTGTTGTATATGCATGAACATTTTCCTTCATGTCCAAATACCTTTATCAATCTTGCGGTCCAAAACCCATGACTAGGGTTGACATCAATGACAACAACCAAACTTCCAACAATATTGCTAAGGAATGCCCTGGTACAGGTCCTATTTGTCTTTGTTGTAAAGTTATGGGTCATAAGGTTGAGGATTTTCCAAGAATGATTGCTAAAGTTGAAAACATGAAGACGAGACAATAAAACTATAAAGAAGGCCAAGAGACTAAGGATATGTTAAAGAATCATAAAGGAAAAAAGTCAGAGACTATGTTAATACAGTTAGAAGAAGTAATGGATGATCACATAGACATCAATTTACCAGAGATCCTAAAAGAAAAACCATGCATAGTTACAAGAATAGAAGACTTCGACATCGACTGTGTATTGGATGAAGAAACACACGTGAATATTATGCCAGAAAGCACTTGGGAAATTTTGGGAAGGCCTGCTATGATACCTTCATTGGGAAGGATAGGATTGTTTAAAGGAAAGATGATAACCCTATGTGGAAGAGTTACTAATATACCTATGATTTCTCATTAAACATCAACTGTAGAAGAATTTGAATTCATTAAATTTGTTGAGAATAACACGCCTTTTCCACTTTTATTAGGAAATACTTGGATTGAGAAGGATCAGACCAGAAGGAAAGTAGAGGAGGAAGATACAGAATAGAAAAAGAAATAACTAAGGGATCTCATAGCTAGAAGAATATACCGACTGATAGAAGAACAAGAGGACAAGTCGAAGAAACAAAGGGAAAGAGAATTAGCTGTCAAAATTGAAAAAACGCAGGAAGGTGTGAAGGACCTATCCATGCAAGAAGAAAGTATGTCTACCCAGGACATAGTAAGCAAAGAGGTATTACCTTTGAACCCTTTAAGAGCACGTCAGAAACACAAAGTCACTATGATAAGAAAAGATAAGAATAAGAATGGAAAGAGGAATCCAGAGACTCAGATCACAGGAAAGAAGGCAAGAAAGCTCAGTAAGAAGAAATCCAAGCTAGAAAAACTATAGGAAACTCCAGAAAAGACTTCGCAGGAGGCAGGCTTGCAGGCCCTGATCCTCGTCGGAACAACATAACCATGTAGAATGGGAGTTCGCCACGACAAAGCTATAATACCATTGGAGGTGCCCTGACCATTATAATGACACCCCAGAACGGCTAGAAAACACAATTATGAGTGAATGGACTGTTGATACCGCACCATAATGGAATGATTCGTATTGATTGAAACATTCCTGCCAGTTGGAGGAATCTTTTATGACACTTGCTTATTTAACCCGTCGAAAACTGCACTGAGACAACTTTTGTCCACCCCTGATTATCCGAGCTAACAAAGAATTGATTGTATATCGCTCTGTGATTTTTATAACTCTCCATCCATATGATTACCTCGTTTGTTCGTTCACCTACCCAATATATTTGGTTACAAGTGTGAATGTCGGGCGAACTTAGCACGCTAGAGAAGTTTGTGGAGGAGATTCTCGTGGAGCTCATGGTTGAGAGAGTTATATTTGTAGGAATACAAGCGTCAATGACTGAGTGAATGAAAAAATCTCCTTTGAATGGACATCGCTCTAGCCATACTAATGAGAAGTGAAGAAAGCACCGCGATGATCTAGCTAACATGAAGTAGATCCCGTCGGTATTTCCAGATGACATACCGCCTTTGGCTGGCATGGTTAACCGTGACAATATCCCACATGAATTCGAGTACACGTTGATAAATGCGTACATCCCAAAGGGGATACACGTAGTTGGACCCCAGTTAGGATAGATCCTAGCTCTGAAGAACAACGACTTTAACCTCAAAGACAGGAAGAAATATGCCATGCTCATGCCCCATAGGTATTTAATGAATACGAATGGGAAGAAGCCGCTCAGAGTCTCACAGCCATGTATTAATGATCTCACAAATTCAATGATATTTAATGTAATGAAGATCCATCACGTCGGATGACATTAGGAGGTTAATGCTTGCGTTTAAATCCTCTTATTGTGCTATCACGGAGGATACCTATGGCTTGACAGGCGCATCACTGTGGATCCACCAGGGATCCACCTGATCACAGGATTGAGCATACAGGGATCGAACCCTCAACAATTATACCCAAGGAAGACTTCAGATCACTCCTTGGCATAATGCATAAAGGAATATTATGGTGATGTAGAAAATGGAAAGCAAGGCTACAAGGTAGCCTCTATCCAGGATGGTGCAGTGCGCCTCGCTTGCCAACTTATAGATGGAAAGATCGTTAGAAAGAACTGTCTGACACAAGTCATTGGGTTCATAGTAGACCTTGCAGGAAAGTGCATGGAGGGGATGAAAATGAACTGGGTAAGTTACCTCATCAACGAGCTCGAGAAAGATTGCCACGAAGCGAAGGATAAGGGGTATGAATTCCATTTCAGTTGGTTACTTGTATTAATCACATTTGTCACTTGGCAGATGCCAGAAGGAGCGACATTTCCAGAAGTTGAGCCATCGGAGCCATTGCCCACGAGGTTCTCCACCTTGTGGTATACAAATGATATGTCGAAGTAGTGGCAGTCGAACACTATCTTCCATGCCTACTACCAACAACTGAAGCGTTCTATTGAGGCATTTCCATGCATGACATTGAATACATTACACTAGTATAGACCGCTAGCGAATTTCTGTGCATATCGACACTTTATCTATATCACTATGCATAGGGATGAGAGTAAGGAGGAGGTCTTAGAGAAACTACGAGTTGCATAGTCTTGCGTAATTGCCTATGAGAAGGAGAAAGATGAAATTCAGGTGATGTTTGAGGAAGAAAAAGCAAAGATACAGAAAGAAAAAGACCAGCTGCTCGCAGAGCATACTGGGGTCAAAGAAGTGGTGACTAAATCACTTCGCTCTGTGTCAGGCTTGGAATAGGAGGAACCAGAGTCAGTTGAGATGCAAGTGGGGAATCTCGCTGAAGCCATTCAACAAATTTAAGCACGGGTAATGGATTTAAAGCTCCAAGCAGTGCTGAGTACTTCAGAGGAAGTGAGCGACCAAAGGGAGGAAGTCGCTAAGAGCGTAGTTGGAAGGATCAAGGTCCTCACCTTAGAATGTAAGAAGTTGAGTGATCGAAGTGCACAGACCTATGAATGCCTCCCAGAAGATCCAGAGCTGAGGAAATTGGAAGCACAACTCTAGGAGGCGCAACAACATACATCCACCGTGCATGCGCAACAATAGACATCCACCGTGAAGGCGTAGATGAAGCTACTCACCGCGTTCGAGCGAATGAAGAGATCATAAGAGAAATTCACAATCAAATAGAAGATTGATTCCATCTAGAGTAGAGTCATGGAAGTTACACAGATACTATAGCCGGTGCAGGATGAGGCCTGCACGATTTTTGAAGAGATTGAAGGACAAGGCTCACAACTAGACCAAGTGGTTACAATAGTGGAACAATGCCTGGAAGGGCCTGTTACAAAGCAATTGATTCAGGAGTTCTCTGAGTAGGAAGCTCCGGTGAAGTAGAAAGTCGAGGCAACTCGAGCTAAGCTTGATGCCTTTGAAGCAGTGTCACCTAGATCTCAAGTAACCACCTTTGCCAAGTTTGACCAATTTTGGGACTTAGATATCAAGTAACCACCTTTTCCAAGTAACCCCATCTTCAACCAGCTTATCGAAGTCCCAAAATTGGTCAAAATTTGGTACTTACAATTTTAGCTTTTAATCTCAAGTAACCACCTTGTCCAAGTTTGTGCTGCCCATGTTTTTCTAGTCTTTCCTTGGTTAATTTTGATGTGTCTGGGAGCCTATGAAAAGTTTCAATTATGTTATAAGATACCATGATTTTTTCTATAGAACTAAACAAAATTAAGCGTATTCAATTCAAAATATCATATATTACCTTTCAGAGCTAAGTGACGTCTTCCCTTCATTTCTCAATGCACTCTCTTTTCCATCCTCTTGTAAATTCTTCCATTCCCTCTCAGGAATGGCTAGAGGACTATCATACTTAGGGTTGTTTTTCAATTGAATCCTATATTGATCTCTAACATATTTCAAACATGTACCAACCCTCGAGGTGATTTCATACTTGTTGAATTAATCACCAAACAAGATGACCATATGATCTATAAGATTCTTTTTCAAATCTTTATTCTAGGAATTCCACCATGTGAAAATGGTGGGATCAAAGATCTCTAGAGCCTTTTCATGCAAGGTCCTATAACAAATATTGTTTCTTGAAAAATGATACGATAATTAGATCAAAATAATATGAAAGGTGCAGGTTTCAATCAAATGGTAGGAACTATTTAACCTTTTCAAAAATACATGATATTTGTTGCATCATCAAGGGAACCAATTTTTCATCCACCAAAAAATTTATGGAGAGTGTTCCTGAGCTTTGAACACATATTTTCCCAGGATAAAAATGCTCTGGCTGTGCAGAACCAATATCCTCATGAGATCCATCCTATAAACCCTCAACGATCTAATGTGTGTGGTGCGGGTGTCTCATGCCCCCCAAAACTTTCAGTCCTCCGAGCCACAAACATAGAGGAAAATAGTCTCTCAGGTATGTGGCTCATGTTAGGATGTTGTGGGGTTTGTGCATCACTGTCACCAACGATGTTTCCATGACCAGGATATCCCATCGGATATAAAATTTCTTATAGAAGGAAAACGTTAGAGTATTTCTCAGATAATGGTATCAGGCGAAATTTCATAAATCAATATATGTTAGAAACAATCTTTTTTTTTTTTAATTTCTCTTACCCCAAATTGTTCTATATCCAGCCTTAAAATTTTCATCCTTTTTTCCCCCTCCTCTGTAAGTGGCTTAGACCTATCCAATTCAATGTATTCCTTATTTTCCTTTCCAAAGGCCTTTGAAATTATTTCCGTTGGCTTGATGGAATCATATATTTCATTCCACACAACATCATGATCTAACAATGTGCTCGTCTACATTAATAAATAAACTTGTTAATTCATTTATTGTAACCAAGAATTGATATGAAAGTAACTGTTATACCTACTGCAAGCTAACCAGTGCCTTCCCATGATCACCCTGCCACATTATAAGATGCATGAAAATTTAGAATGTTAGAAAATAATCTAGGAATAACGAGCTATTGAAATACATGTTAAACATATAAAAAGGAAAACATTAATTATAGGTTTGGTATATTGGTAGAACATATTTACCCCCATAATAGAAATGCTTCCATTGATTCAATTCAAATTGTAATCAATCAACAACTCTTCCCCTACAACTGTTTTTCTCACTATAGATATGAATATTGAATTTCCTTCACGCCACTCAAATATGCAATTGGGTTGATTTGTTGTTGTCATAGGTCTTGTGTTGTTAATAAGCCCTGTAATATTGTCCGACACGTTTTCCCTTCCATCAATATACACCGTTGCTCCTTTATTGTGATCATTGTCTTTTTACTGTATATAATTTGTAGCGACTACATATCTTCACATACTTGGCATATATTAGACCAACCTCAACCAATGTCCATAGTTGCAGAATGGTTTGACATATTCCATCAACTCAAAAAGTCTTACATATTTCACCTTTATGCCATCCATGGAGAATAGACCCAGACCATGTATAGATGATGGAGCAATGCAATAATTCCTCTCATTGACACAAAAGTCAGTGTCCAGCCGAGGAAGTTCACTGGGTACCCATGGTCTCACTAAATGTTTGTACCTCAAAGGTACCTCGACGTCACATATGCTATCAACGTCATAAAAACATGAGCCTTCTTTAGAAAGAAAGAATTGCATGCGTCTACAGAATTTTTTTTCTGACCTTTTCACCTCTAATTGATCTCTCCCTTTTAGATGTGTTGGACGTAACACTTTCGCCCTCCCTCCAAAAATTCTCTCACTCGAGGATGATAGGTATGAAAAGTACCTGTTCGATTGTGTCTACACTCCATTGAATGAGAAAATGTAGTTAGTGATGATATGATTGAATTGATCCACATCCTTCACCTAAATAGATAATGTCAAAATGCATGTGGCAAGCATGATCATAATAATCACATGTGAACATTGGGCTTGACAAGACTCACACTTTTTTCCTTGGTGAATATGGAATAAGTTTTGAAATAGGGATTAGATAGAATGACATTTCATACTAAAGGTGGGGATTGTGAGTTGCAATTGTAAGTAAGTATATGAGACGATAATGCCCACTGGTGGTTCTTGAAAGAAAAAATGAATCTTTGAGAAGGCCTCTTTGGTTGTATTGAAGATCATGATATTGGTTTTAGGAAGATCGACTATCAATTGCTAAATATCATAGAATTAGGCCAAAGAATTAAGTTGTCTTTGTATGCCCTCTAGAGTTGAGGTCAACAATATGACATCATTTTGAGATAAAAGGGGTGAAACCAAGATCCATTGAAGTAGGCAACTACCATTGCCTCAAGTAAAATAACTAATGAATTGGTTAAAGCTCATCAATGTAGACCTAGAAGAGTGTTAGGGAGAGAGGATTCTCCTATTTGACACCAAAAATGATACCAATATTTTGAGAAATCCCATAAGATGTTTAGAAAAAATCCACCATTGTCTCATAAAATTGCATCACAATAGAAAAAGGAGGTAAGGTACATTTAGGGCACAAATTTGCTCAATGAATAAGTGTCTAGGAATAATGTCAAATTCCTTCCAAAAGTCAAAGAAGAAACAATATATCTTTGGCAGAATTGCTGCTCCTCTAATCAAATCCTCGTTGGATCTATCTCTTCTATAGGTGGGGTTTATTCTGTAGGTGAGGTGGGGTCACTGTCTTCACAGTTCGCGCGGGGCCGATTCTCTCTTGTTGCCAGGAATGAGGGCCACTGTCTTCACAAATCGCACATGCCGATTGTCTCTTGTTGTTGGGAACAAAAGGTCTAGTTCTGATATATTTGTATCGGTATGTTGTCGGGATCGATGAGCTTGAAGTGCAGGGGCCAAGCTCTCCACACATAGGGTTTTGTTTTTGTTTGGCAAGCTGTAATTTATTTATTTATTTTATTTTATTTATTTTATTTTTCGTTTATTTTGTTTGTTTGGGTTATTACATGTTATATTACATGTTATACTATATATTATATATATTACATGTTATGTTATACATAATTAATATATTTATTTATTATATAATATATTATATATAAAACATAATTATTGTATTATTATAAAACCCCTAACCACTAACTAGTATAACCCCATGAACCCTATAACCTTTAAGAATTATAACCCCAAAACTACCACTTATAACCCCTAACCATTATATCACTTAATCCCTATATTAATCATTACCCCTAACACTACAAACCCCTAATATAGCTCTAAACCCTTATGACAATGATGGCAATATGATGATAACCATGACAATGGCAATGACGATGATGATGACAACGACGACGACAATGGCGACAATGATGATGATGATGAAACTGACGATGACAATATGATGATGATCATGACCATGGAAATGACTATGAAGATGATGACAATGAAGACGATGATGACGATGACAACTGTGACAATGACGGTGACAAAGATGATGATGACGATGACGATGACAATGATGATGATAACGACGATTGCGACATTGATGATGACCATGACGACGATGACGATGACAACGATGATGAAAACCATGATGATGGTCACGATGATGATGATGATGATGATGATGATGATGATGATGATGATGATGATTATGACAATGACGATGATGATACGATGATGATGATGATGATGATGAAAATAATGATGATGATGATGATGATGATGACAATGACGATGATGATATGATGATGATGATGATGGTGAAGACAACGATGAGAATGATGATGATGAAAATGACAATGAAGATGATGCCAATGATGATGATGATGGCAATGGCGACGACCACGATGATGATGATGAGGATGATGATAATCATGATCATGAAAATGACGATGACATTGATAATGATAACGACTGCGATGACAATGAAAATATTGATGATGATGATGATGATAAGGAGTAGGACATCGATAATTTTGATTATGATGACTATGACAACGACAATGTTAGTTATGCTAAAAATAATGATGATGACGACAATGACGAAAACAACGATGATAATTATGACAATGACAACGATGCCGATTGCGATGACAATGGAAATGATGATTATTATGAACATGATGGTGATGAGTAGGACACCGATAATGTTGAATAATGGTGGTGAAAATGGCAATGAATAACATTTCAAATGATATTTCTCGCCAAATTTCTAAATTCAAATGAACCGAGAGATTCTATATATCTTTGTACCTAGTTTTTACCTTATTTTTTTGTAATGTTTTTGAAAAAAATGATACCTCAAGGTGACCAAAGATCCAAACCTTGTTGATCGAAGCACCACGGAAAACACCAAACCCTGCTGACCGAAGCTCCAAACCCATTGAATGATGACTGTTCTCAAGGTTCCTTTACTTAGGTTATGATCCCCCGACCTCATTATTTGATGGAGATCAAATTGACATGACCACCTAACCATTTCAATATTGTTATTCACCTTGGCCTCACCATCCATTGCTTCAAAAATAGGTTCTACTACTGAAGAAAATGATATATTTGTTTAAGATAATCATTTTCTCATTGCTTAGGGATAGTCCTCATAGAACACACTGAAACACCCATCACAATCACCAACACTAGAACCAATCACCCACTATTAATCCCATTAATTTTAACTTCCCAACTCTATTTGGTGTAGGAGCATTCGACTAGTCATGGTGTATTTGTTAGTTTTGTAGCTCGCGGGTAGGTGTTTCAACTAAAAAGGGTGTAGATTGAATTAAAAAGGTTTACAAGGACCAGATCTTATATAGGATAACATGATATGTAAAATAAAATAATTTGAAGTCACGTCAAGATGAGAAAGGAGAAAGGAACCTCCCTAAAGAAAATTTAGAGCAAGAACACCTCACAACGTTTGCAAAGAAAGGTGTTAAACTCACCATTCTATCTCCTTTCATTAGGTCTGTATGATCTCCTTGATGTTGCATTTTGAAGAAAATTCAGTGTAGGTCTCTATCTCCTTTCCCTCACGGGTATCTATCTCGACCTTTCCATAGGTTTCTTCCACAATAATGATATTAACCTCTGTGCCCTCTATGCAGTGATGTATCTCCTCCTCGCGTAGTGGTTTTGGCTAGCCTGTTTCATGTGCAGTGATCTCATAGATCCTCCATGATCTCCATGCAGTGTTGATGTATTTCTTCATCACACAGGGTTTTAGATGACCTCTGTTTCATGTGCAGGTTTTTGGATGGGGATTAAGATAAAATGAGGTTTTACTTTTTCACGGGATGGGAATTGTGTAACATATATTATATGTTACATAAAATATTATATGTAACATATATTATATATGTAATATATATTATATATATAATATATTTTACATATTTATTATTAGTAACTAACATATATATTATATATAATATATCTATTATATATAACATATATATACTATATGTAATATATATTATATATTACATATATAATATATGTAACATATAATATATTTTACATATATTATTATATGTAACATAAGTTATATGTTACATATATTATATATGTAATATATAATATATAATATATATTATATATTACATATAATAATATGTAACATATATAATGATGACGACGATTACATAGTGATGATCCATGATAATGGTGATGATGACGACGAAGATAATGACGACAACGAAGATGATGACGATGGCCATGATGACAATGACGATGATGATGACGATGGTGATGATGATACTGATGATTTATGGTGATGATGTCGATGATGATGATGGTGATGGTGATGATAATAATGATGACAATAATGATGAAAATGACGATGATGATGATAATGGTGATGATAACAATGGAGATGACAACAACGATGATGATGACAATGACAATGGAGATGACAACAATGATGATGATGACAATGACAATGTTAATGATGATGACAAAGGCAATGTCGATGATGATGAAGAAGATAACGACGACGATGATGATGACCATGACGATGATGACAATTTTGTAAATGACAGTGACGATGATGATGATGATGATGATGATGACGATTGCGATGATGATATTGATGATGACAATGATGATGATGATGATGATGAAAACTGCAACGACGACGACGACAACAATGTTGGTTATGGTGATGAAAATAACGATGATGATGACACCATGAAAACAATCATGGTAATGATGACTATGACGATCGTTATGAGGATGATCAAAATGATGATGACAATGACCATGTTGATGATGATTGGAAATGATGATGATGATGACAATGGAAATGATGATTACAATGATGACGATGATGATGAAAATGATGATGATGATGATGATGATGATTTATGGTGATGACAATGGCGATGATGATGATGATGATGATGAATATGGTGATGAAAATGGCGATGATGATGATAATGATGATGATGACAAGGTTGATGATGATAATGAAGAAAATGATGACGACGATGATGATGACCACGATGACGATGATGACGACGATGCTGGTGACTGTGATGATGATGATGAAGAAAATGATGATGATGACAATGATGATGGCCACGATGACAATGATGACGACAATGCGGGTGACTGTGATGATGATGATGATGATGATGATGATGATGACAACTACAATGATGATGATGATGAAAACACCAATTATGGTTATGGTGATGACAATGACGACGAGGACGAGGATGATGATGATGAAACCGTGGCGAAAATCATGGTAGTGATGATGATGAATATGATGAGGAGGAGGATGATGACAATTATGATGATGATGATGATGATGATGATGATGACCATGCTGTTGACGATGGAAATGATGATGATGATGACAATGATGATTATGATGGCGATGATGATAATTTATGGTGATGACAATGGCTATGATGATGATGATGATGATGACGATGACGACGATGGTGATGAAAATGATGATGACAATGGTGAAGATGATGATAATGGTGATGATGACAACGATGATGACGACGAAGAAAATTTTGATGATAATGACGAAGACAATGATGATGATGACCATGACGATGAAGACGACGATGATGATGATGATGATGACTGCGATGATGATGATGCTAATGATATTGATGATGATGACGACAATGACGACGATCACGACGATGATGATGATGATGAAGAAAATGTTGGTTATGGTGATGAAAATGACGATGAGTACGATAATGACGATGACGACGATGATGACGGCACCACGACGAAAATCATGATAGTGATGACGATGAAGATGATGATGAGGAGGATGTTGAAAATGATGATGACCATGCTGATGAGGATGGCAATGACGATGATGATGAAAATGACAATGATGATTATGATTATGATGATGACGATGATGATTTATGGTGATGAAAATAATGATGATGATGATGATAATGATGACGATGGTGATGAAAATGAAGATGATAATAATAATGGCGATGATGTCAATGGTGAGGATGACAATGATGATGATGGCAATGAAAAGGTTGATGATTATAACAAATACAATGACAACGATGATGATGATGCCCATGATGACGATGATGATGATGACGAATGTGATGATGATGATGATGATATTGATGACGACGACGACGACGACGACGACGATGATATTGATGACGATGATTATGATGATGATATTGATGACGATGATGATGATGAAGAATGCAATGATGATTTCGATGATGATTTCGATGATGATGACATTGTTGGTTATGCTAATGATAATGACGATGACGACGAAAATGATACCATGATGACAATAATGATAGTGATGATGACGACGATGATGATGAGGAGGATGATGAAAACAATGATGACAACGACGATGATGATGACAATAATGATGACCATACTGATGACGATGATGATGAAAATGTAAAGGATGATTATGATGGAAATGATGATGATGATGATGTTTTATGGTGATGACAATGGCAATGGTGATGATGATGACGACGATGGTGATGAAAATGATGATGGAAATGGAGATGATGATGATAATGACGACGATGATGATGATAATGGTGATGATGATGATGATGATGATGATGATGATGATGATAACGATAATGAAAATGTTGTTGATGATGATGAAGATAATGATGATGATGATGATGATGATGATAATGACCATGATGAGGAATATGATGATGATGATGATGATGAAGGCAACTGCGATAATGATGATATTGATTATGATGATGATGATGATGACAATGACAATGATGATGATGATGATGATGATGACGATGACAATGCTGGTTATGGTGATGAAAATGACAACAAGTACACCAACGATGAATATGATGACGAAACCCAAGGACAATCACGATAGTGATGATGACGACGACGACGACGACGATGATGATGAAAATAACGACGATGACGATGATGATTAACCCATATAAATAAATACTTTAAAGAGAATAAATCACACAAAAGATATAATCACATAAATTATACATTTCATCATTTCTGCAATATCATTGATCATATTCTTCTTCATCCAAGTCTACATCTATATCATCTGATTCAGAATTGATGTTGAAAGGATTGGTTGTATCAACATCATCACCATCAAAGTCATTTTCGATAATATCGTTGCCAATATGATTGTAGATAACTTTGTCATCTACATTTGGCTCAATTTCTTCGACTTCTTCATCTAAAAATACATCTCCCTCATGCTCCTCTGCATCTTCTTCTTCTTCAATATCATCTTCTTCTAGTACATTATACTTTACAGGTCCTCCTCTTGGATCATATCTGACAATGTACGACCAACCTACTTTGTAACCTGAAACCTTTGAATAAAATACTTGCTCACATTGGCTTGGAAGAACATAAGTTTCTATACCCAACTCAAACGTCCTTGTATTAAACATGGTAAATCCATTGGCACACTCAATAAGAGTTCTATCCAGATCACGTTGATTCATCCGTAACATGTACCATTTGACCTTGAAAATAAATAACTTGAAGGATTTAAAGTCACATTTTATTATATCATCCAAATACCCATAATATCTATTTTACGATATTGTTGGATTCCTATCACTTCTTGAGGATACATCAATGACCTGAAAGTTTACAATTATCCCAAAATCATAGGTTTTCTTCTCGTCATCCAACTTTTTGATGCAAAATTTACGACCATTTCACCACATATCCTTGTGGTGTGTCAACTGCAATATGCCCGACACATAAAAAGTTCATTTTCAATCAATAAACATATTTAGACTTAGGAAATTTTTATAAAAAAGAACACCACATAGATTAATATATTGGAAAAAAAATATGATGTGGGTGAATAATGTGCTGACATGTTGATCTTTTAAACCATATGCTAAATGGATTTCTCTCTCAGTAAGATTGGTATCTTGATTACAATGAGATTATTTAAGCAAAGTAGCCACCCCTTCCCATGATAACCTACCATTACATTGTATACATCGATCTATCCATACATTCATCCAATCAAGATTATTTGCGATGTATAAATGTAGTGCATCCGACTCTTGACAAACTGTATGAAAAA
>ML822323.1:77619-109985 GCA_009831015.1 Picea engelmannii
AACATGCCCCGTGCTCAATATTTAACATCCGATTCTGAAACTCGTACAAAAGAAACTAAAGTATGTACTGTTTCCAATGGAAGTGGTCCTAGTTAATTTGGATTATGTATGAAAAAGTTATGACTGTTTTACCCGAAACACATGTTTATTGACTAGCTTCAGGACTGGTCACAAACCCTATCTTCCATAGAGTGTATCTCCATAATTATAGCGAATCAAGAGCTGAAATTTTTACCAGAGGTACCTTGATATGTCTTCTCAATACCATAGCGATTTAACCATCTGAATCATTCTAGAAAAAAAGTTATAGAAAAAATGGTAAGATGACCTGAAAATAACATACCTTAGAACACATCACCAAAATACTTCATCCTCCCTTGAAATCTGGCATTCTTATATTATTATTACCTCTAAAATTCGACTTATATCAAATGAATGTATAATGATGTTTATTTATACCATTTATGTCACTTCCTTTTAACATTAGGGCTGACCTGACACTTTCTTATTTTGTAATTCTGTTCTTTAATTATTTTCAGGGCCTACATGTACTTCCTTCTTCAATTCACTTTGTCATCTTCAAAAATTCATTTCTCCTCAACCATGAGGATCCACATGACATGCCACATACCACAGAAAACAACATGATGTATACTATCCATTCATAGGTGTTGTATATGCATGAACATTTTCCTTCATGTCCAAATACCTTTATCAATCTTGCGGTCCAAAACCCATGACTAGGGTTGACATCAATGACAACAACCAAACTTCCAACAATATTGCTAAGGAATGCCCTGGTACAGGTCCTATTTGTCTTTGTTGTAAAGTTATGGGTCATAAGGTTGAGGATTTTCCAAGAATGATTGCTAAAGTTGAAAACATGAAGACGAGACAATAAAACTATAAAGAAGGCCAAGAGACTAAGGATATGTTAAAGAATCATAAAGGAAAAAAGTCAGAGACTATGTTAATACAGTTAGAAGAAGTAATGGATGATCACAGAGACATCAATTTACCAGAGATCCTGAAAGAAAAACCATGCATAGTTACAAGAATAGAAGACTTCGACATCGACTGTGTATTGGATGAAGAAACACACGTGAATATTATGCCAGAAAGCACTTGGGAAATTTTGGGAAGGCCTGCTATGATACCTTCATTGGGAAGGATAGGATTGTTTAAAGGAAAGATGATAACCCTATGTGGAAGAGTTACTAATATACCTATGATTTCTCATTAAACATCAACTGTAGAAGAATTTGAATTCATTAAATTTGTTGAGAATAACACGCCTTTTCCACTTTTATTAGGAAATACTTGGATTGAGAAGGATCAGACCAGAAGGAAAGTAGAGGAGGAAGATACAGAATAGAAAAAGAAATAACTAAGGGATCTCATAGCTAGAAGAATATACCGACTGATAGAAGAACAAGAGGACAAGTCGAAGAAACAAAGGGAAAGAGAATTAGCTGTCAAAATTGAAAAAACGCAGGAAGGTGTGAAGGACCTATCCATGCAAGAAGAAAGTATGTCTACCCAGGACATAGTAAGCAAAGAGGTATTACCTTTGAACCCTTTAAGAGCACGTCAGAAACACAAAGTCACTATGATAAGAAAAGATAAGAATAAGAATGGAAAGAGGAATCCAGAGACTCAGATCACAGGAAAGAAGGCAAGAAAGCTCAGTAAGAAGAAATCCAAGCTAGAAAAACTATAGGAAACTCCAGAAAAGACTTCGCAGGAGGCAGGCTTGCAGGCCCTGATCCTCGTCGGAACAACATAACCATGTAGAATGGGAGTTCGCCACGACAAAGCTATAATACCATTGGAGGTGCCCTGACCATTATAATGACACCCCAGAACGGCTAGAAAACACAATTATGAGTGAATGGACTGTTGATACCGCACCATAATGGAATGATTCGTATTGATTGAAACATTCCTGCCAGTTGGAGGAATCTTTTATGACACTTGCTTATTTAACCCGTCGAAAACTGCACTGAGACAACTTTTGTCCACCCCTGATTATCCGAGCTAACAAAGAATTGATTGTATATCGCTCTGTGATTTTTATAACTCTCCATCCATATGATTACCTCGTTTGTTCGTTCACCTACCCAATATATTTGGTTACAAGTGTGAATGTCGGGCGAACTTAGCACGCTAGAGAAGTTTGTGGAGGAGATTCTCGTGGAGCTCATGGTTGAGAGAGTTATATTTGTAGGAATACAAGCGTCAATGACTGAGTGAATGAAAAAATCTCCTTTGAATGGACATCGCTCTAGCCATACTAATGAGAAGTGAAGAAAGCACCGCGATGATCTAGCTAACATGAAGTAGATCCCGTCGGTATTTCCAGATGACATACCGCCTTTGGCTGGCATGGTTAACCGTGACAATATCCCACATGAATTCGAGTACACGTTGATAAATGCGTACATCCCAAAGGGGATACACGTAGTTGGACCCCAGTTAGGATAGATCCTAGCTCTGAAGAACAACGACTTTAACCTCAAAGACAGGAAGAAATATGCCATGCTCATGCCCCATAGGTATTTAATGAATACGAATGGGAAGAAGCCGCTCAGAGTCTCACAGCCATGTATTAATGATCTCACAAATTCAATGATATTTAATGTAATGAAGATCCATCACGTCGGATGACATTAGGAGGTTAATGCTTGCGTTTAAATCCTCTTATTGTGCTATCACGGAGGATACCTATGGCTTGACAGGCGCATCACTGTGGATCCACCAGGGATCCACCTGATCACAGGATTGAGCATACAGGGATCGAACCCTCAACAATTATACCCAAGGAAGACTTCAGATCACTCCTTGGCATAATGCATAAAGGAATATTATGGTGATGTAGAAAATGGAAAGCAAGGCTACAAGGTAGCCTCTATCCAGGATGGTGCAGTGCGCCTCGCTTGCCAACTTATAGATGGAAAGATCGTTAGAAAGAACTGTCTGACACAAGTCATTGGGTTCATAGTAGACCTTGCAGGAAAGTGCATGGAGGGGATGAAAATGAACTGGGTAAGTTACCTCATCAACGAGCTCGAGAAAGATTGCCACGAAGCGAAGGATAAGGGGTATGAATTCCATTTCAGTTGGTTACTTGTATTAATCACATTTGTCACTTGGCAGATGCCAGAAGGAGCGACATTTCCAGAAGTTGAGCCATCGGAGCCATTGCCCACGAGGTTCTCCACCTTGTGGTATACAAATGATATGTCGAAGTAGTGGCAGTCGAACACTATCTTCCATGCCTACTACCAACAACTGAAGCGTTCTATTGAGGCATTTCCATGCATGACATTGAATACATTACACTAGTATAGACCGCTAGCGAATTTCTGTGCATATCGACACTTTATCTATATCACTATGCATAGGGATGAGAGTAAGGAGGAGGTCTTAGAGAAACTACGAGTTGCATAGTCTTGCGTAATTGCCTATGAGAAGGAGAAAGATGAAATTCAGGTGATGTTTGAGGAAGAAAAAGCAAAGATACAGAAAGAAAAAGACCAGCTGCTCGCAGAGCATACTGGGGTCAAAGAAGTGGTGACTAAATCACTTCGCTCTGTGTCAGGCTTGGAATAGGAGGAACCAGAGTCAGTTGAGATGCAAGTGGGGAATCTCGCTGAAGCCATTCAACAAATTTAAGCACGGGTAATGGATTTAAAGCTCCAAGCAGTGCTGAGTACTTCAGAGGAAGTGAGCGACCAAAGGGAGGAAGTCGCTAAGAGCGTAGTTGGAAGGATCAAGGTCCTCACCTTAGAATGTAAGAAGTTGAGTGATCGAAGTGCACAGACCTATGAATGCCTCCCAGAAGATCCAGAGCTGAGGAAATTGGAAGCACAACTCTAGGAGGCGCAACAACATACATCCACCGTGCATGCGCAACAATAGACATCCACCGTGAAGGCGTAGATGAAGCTACTCACCGCGTTCGAGCGAATGAAGAGATCATAAGAGAAATTCACAATCAAATAGAAGATTGATTCCATCTAGAGTAGAGTCATGGAAGTTACACAGATACTATA
Source organism: Picea engelmannii (assembly GCA_009831015.1). Taxonomy (NCBI): domain Eukaryota; kingdom Viridiplantae; phylum Streptophyta; class Pinopsida; order Pinales; family Pinaceae; genus Picea; species Picea engelmannii. The sequence continues at coordinate 81,675 of ML822323.1, forward strand.
GCCGGTGCAGGATGAGGCCTGCACGATTTTTGAAGAGATTGAAGGACAAGGCTCACAACTAGACCAAGTGGTTACAATAGTGGAACAATGCCTGGAAGGGCCTGTTACAAAGCAATTGATTCAGGAGTTCTCTGAGTAGGAAGCTCCGGTGAAGTAGAAAGTCGAGGCAACTCGAGCTAAGCTTGATGCCTTTGAAGCAGTGTCACCTAGATCTCAAGTAACCACCTTTGCCAAGTTTGACCAATTTTGGGACTTAGATATCAAGTAACCACCTTTTCCAAGTAACCCCATCTTCAACCAGCTTATCGAAGTCCCAAAATTGGTCAAAATTTGGTACTTACAATTTTAGCTTTTAATCTCAAGTAACCACCTTGTCCAAGTTTGTGCTGCCCATGTTTTTCTAGTCTTTCCTTGGTTAATTTTGATGTGTCTGGGAGCCTATGAAAAGTTTCAATTATGTTATAAGATACCATGATTTTTTCTATAGAACTAAACAAAATTAAGCGTATTCAATTCAAAATATCATATATTACCTTTCAGAGCTAAGTGACGTCTTCCCTTCATTTCTCAATGCACTCTCTTTTCCATCCTCTTGTAAATTCTTCCATTCCCTCTCAGGAATGGCTAGAGGACTATCATACTTAGGGTTGTTTTTCAATTGAATCCTATATTGATCTCTAACATATTTCAAACATGTACCAACCCTCGAGGTGATTTCATACTTGTTGAATTAATCACCAAACAAGATGACCATATGATCTATAAGATTCTTTTTCAAATCTTTATTCTAGGAATTCCACCATGTGAAAATGGTGGGATCAAAGATCTCTAGAGCCTTTTCATGCAAGGTCCTATAACAAATATTGTTTCTTGAAAAATGATACGATAATTAGATCAAAATAATATGAAAGGTGCAGGTTTCAATCAAATGGTAGGAACTATTTAACCTTTTCAAAAATACATGATATTTGTTGCATCATCAAGGGAACCAATTTTTCATCCACCAAAAAATTTATGGAGAGTGTTCCTGAGCTTTGAACACATATTTTCCCAGGATAAAAATGCTCTGGCTGTGCAGAACCAATATCCTCATGAGATCCATCCTATAAACCCTCAACGATCTAATGTGTGTGGTGCGGGTGTCTCATGCCCCCCAAAACTTTCAGTCCTCCGAGCCACAAACATAGAGGAAAATAGTCTCTCAGGTATGTGGCTCATGTTAGGATGTTGTGGGGTTTGTGCATCACTGTCACCAACGATGTTTCCATGACCAGGATATCCCATCGGATATAAAATTTCTTATAGAAGGAAAACGTTAGAGTATTTCTCAGATAATGGTATCAGGCGAAATTTCATAAATCAATATATGTTAGAAACAATCTTTTTTTTTTTTAATTTCTCTTACCCCAAATTGTTCTATATCCAGCCTTAAAATTTTCATCCTTTTTTCCCCCTCCTCTGTAAGTGGCTTAGACCTATCCAATTCAATGTATTCCTTATTTTCCTTTCCAAAGGCCTTTGAAATTATTTCCGTTGGCTTGATGGAATCATATATTTCATTCCACACAACATCATGATCTAACAATGTGCTCGTCTACATTAATAAATAAACTTGTTAATTCATTTATTGTAACCAAGAATTGATATGAAAGTAACTGTTATACCTACTGCAAGCTAACCAGTGCCTTCCCATGATCACCCTGCCACATTATAAGATGCATGAAAATTTAGAATGTTAGAAAATAATCTAGGAATAACGAGCTATTGAAATACATGTTAAACATATAAAAAGGAAAACATTAATTATAGGTTTGGTATATTGGTAGAACATATTTACCCCCATAATAGAAATGCTTCCATTGATTCAATTCAAATTGTAATCAATCAACAACTCTTCCCCTACAACTGTTTTTCTCACTATAGATATGAATATTGAATTTCCTTCACGCCACTCAAATATGCAATTGGGTTGATTTGTTGTTGTCATAGGTCTTGTGTTGTTAATAAGCCCTGTAATATTGTCCGACACGTTTTCCCTTCCATCAATATACACCGTTGCTCCTTTATTGTGATCATTGTCTTTTTACTGTATATAATTTGTAGCGACTACATATCTTCACATACTTGGCATATATTAGACCAACCTCAACCAATGTCCATAGTTGCAGAATGGTTTGACATATTCCATCAACTCAAAAAGTCTTACATATTTCACCTTTATGCCATCCATGGAGAATAGACCCAGACCATGTATAGATGATGGAGCAATGCAATAATTCCTCTCATTGACACAAAAGTCAGTGTCCAGCCGAGGAAGTTCACTGGGTACCCATGGTCTCACTAAATGTTTGTACCTCAAAGGTACCTCGACGTCACATATGCTATCAACGTCATAAAAACATGAGCCTTCTTTAGAAAGAAAGAATTGCATGCGTCTACAGAATTTTTTTTCTGACCTTTTCACCTCTAATTTATCTCTCCCTTTTAGATGTGTTGGATGTAACACTTTCGCCCTCCCTCCAAAAATTCTCTCACTCGAGGATGATAGGTATGAAAAGTACCTGTTCAATTGTGTCTACACTCCATTGAATGAGAAAATGTAGTTAGTGATGATATGCTTGAATTGATCCACATCCTTCACCTAAATAGATAATGTCAAAATGCATGTGGCAAGCATGATCATAATAATCACATGTGAACATTGGGCTTGACAAGACTCACACTTTTTTCCTTGGTGAATATGGAATAAGTTTTGAAATAGGGATTAGATAGAATGACATTTCATACTAAAGGTGGGGATTGTGAGTTGCAATTGTAAGTAAGTATATGAGACGATAATGCCCACTGGTGGTTCTTGAAAGAAAAAATGAATCTTTGAGAAGGCCTCTTTGGTTGTATTGAAGATCATGATATTGGTTTTAGGAAGATCGACTATCAATTGCTAAATATCATAGAATTAGGCCAAAGAATTAAGTTGTCTTTGTATGCCCTCTAGAGTTGAGGTCAACAATATGACATCATTTTGAGATAAAAGGGGTGAAACCAAGATCCATTGAAGTAGGCAACTACCATTGCCTCAAGTAAAATAACTAATGAATTGGTTAAAGCTCATCAATGTAGACCTAGAAGAGTGTTAGGGAGAGAGGATTCTCCTATTTGACACCAAAAATGATACCAATATTTTGAGAAATCCCATAAGATGTTTAGAAAAAATCCACCATTGTCTCATAAAATTGCATCACAATAGAAAAAGGAGGTAAGGTACATTTAGGGCACAAATTTGCTCAATGAATAAGTGTCTAGGAATAATGTCAAATTCCTTCCAAAAGTCAAAGAAGAAACAATATATCTTTGGCAGAATTGCTGCTCCTCTAATCAAATCCTCGTTGGATCTATCTCTTCTATAGGTGGGGTTTATTCTGTAGGTGAGGTGGGGTCACTGTCTTCACAGTTCGCGCGGGGCCGATTCTCTCTTGTTGCCAGGAATGAGGGCCACTGTCTTCACAAATCGCACATGCCGATTGTCTCTTGTTGTTGGGAACAAAAGGTCTAGTTCTGATATATTTGTATCGGTATGTTGTCGGGATCGATGAGCTTGAAGTGCAGGGGCCAAGCTCTCCACACATAGGGTTTTGTTTTTGTTTGGCAAGCTGTAATTTATTTATTTATTTTATTTTATTTATTTTATTTTTCGTTTATTTTGTTTGTTTGGGTTATTACATGTTATATTACATGTTATACTATATATTATATATATTACATGTTATGTTATACATAATTAATATATTTATTTATTATATAATATATTATATATAAAACATAATTATTGTATTATTATAAAACCCCTAACCACTAACTAGTATAACCCCATGAACCCTATAACCTTTAAGAATTATAACCCCAAAACTACCACTTATAACCCCTAACCATTATATCACTTAATCCCTATATTAATCATTACCCCTAACACTACAAACCCCTAATATAGCTCTAAACCCTTATGACAATGATGGCAATATGATGATAACCATGACAATGGCAATGACGATGATGATGACAACGACGACGACAATGGCGACAATGATGATGATGATGAAACTGACGATGACAATATGATGATGATCATGACCATGGAAATGACTATGAAGATGATGACAATGAAGACGATGATGACGATGACAACTGTGACAATGACGGTGACAAAGATGATGATGACGATGACGATGACAATGATGATGATAACGACGATTGCGACATTGATGATGACCATGACGACGATGACGATGACAACGATGATGAAAACCATGATGATGGTCACGATGATGATGATGATGATGATGATGATGATGATGATGATGATGATGATTATGACAATGACGATGATGATACGATGATGATGATGATGATGATGAAAATAATGATGATGATGATGATGATGATGACAATGACGATGATGATATGATGATGATGATGATGGTGAAGACAACGATGAGAATGATGATGATGAAAATGACAATGAAGATGATGCCAATGATGATGATGATGGCAATGGCGACGACCACGATGATGATGATGAGGATGATGATAATCATGATCATGAAAATGACGATGACATTGATAATGATAACGACTGCGATGACAATGAAAATATTGATGATGATGATGATGATAAGGAGTAGGACATCGATAATTTTGATTATGATGACTATGACAACGACAATGTTAGTTATGCTAAAAATAATGATGATGACGACAATGACGAAAACAACGATGATAATTATGACAATGACAACGATGCCGATTGCGATGACAATGGAAATGATGATTATTATGAACATGATGGTGATGAGTAGGACACCGATAATGTTGAATAATGGTGGTGAAAATGGCAATGAATAACATTTCAAATGATATTTCTCGCCAAATTTCTAAATTCAAATGAACCGAGAGATTCTATATATCTTTGTACCTAGTTTTTACCTTATTTTTTTGTAATGTTTTTGAAAAAAATGATACCTCAAGGTGACCAAAGATCCAAACCTTGTTGATCGAAGCACCACGGAAAACACCAAACCCTGCTGACCGAAGCTCCAAACCCATTGAATGATGACTGTTCTCAAGGTTCCTTTACTTAGGTTATGATCCCCCGACCTCATTATTTGATGGAGATCAAATTGACATGACCACCTAACCATTTCAATATTGTTATTCACCTTGGCCTCACCATCCATTGCTTCAAAAATAGGTTCTACTACTGAAGAAAATGATATATTTGTTTAAGATAATCATTTTCTCATTGCTTAGGGATAGTCCTCATAGAACACACTGAAACACCCATCACAATCACCAACACTAGAACCAATCACCCACTATTAATCCCATTAATTTTAACTTCCCAACTCTATTTGGTGTAGGAGCATTCGACTAGTCATGGTGTATTTGTTAGTTTTGTAGCTCGCGGGTAGGTGTTTCAACTAAAAAGGGTGTAGATTGAATTAAAAAGGTTTACAAGGACCAGATCTTATATAGGATAACATGATATGTAAAATAAAATAATTTGAAGTCACGTCAAGATGAGAAAGGAGAAAGGAACCTCCCTAAAGAAAATTTAGAGCAAGAACACCTCACAACGTTTGCAAAGAAAGGTGTTAAACTCACCATTCTATCTCCTTTCATTAGGTCTGTATGATCTCCTTGATGTTGCATTTTGAAGAAAATTCAGTGTAGGTCTCTATCTCCTTTCCCTCACGGGTATCTATCTCGACCTTTCCATAGGTTTCTTCCACAATAATGATATTAACCTCTGTGCCCTCTATGCAGTGATGTATCTCCTCCTCGCGTAGTGGTTTTGGCTAGCCTGTTTCATGTGCAGTGATCTCATAGATCCTCCATGATCTCCATGCAGTGTTGATGTATTTCTTCATCACACAGGGTTTTAGATGACCTCTGTTTCATGTGCAGGTTTTTGGATGGGGATTAAGATAAAATGAGGTTTTACTTTTTCACGGGATGGGAATTGTGTAACATATATTATATGTTACATAAAATATTATATGTAACATATATTATATATGTAATATATATTATATATATAATATATTTTACATATTTATTATTAGTAACTAACATATATATTATATATAATATATCTATTATATATAACATATATATACTATATGTAATATATATTATATATTACATATATAATATATGTAACATATAATATATTTTACATATATTATTATATGTAACATAAGTTATATGTTACATATATTATATATGTAATATATAATATATAATATATATTATATATTACATATAATAATATGTAACATATATAATGATGACGACGATTACATAGTGATGATCCATGATAATGGTGATGATGACGACGAAGATAATGACGACAACGAAGATGATGACGATGGCCATGATGACAATGACGATGATGATGACGATGGTGATGATGATACTGATGATTTATGGTGATGATGTCGATGATGATGATGGTGATGGTGATGATAATAATGATGACAATAATGATGAAAATGACGATGATGATGATAATGGTGATGATAACAATGGAGATGACAACAACGATGATGATGACAATGACAATGGAGATGACAACAATGATGATGATGACAATGACAATGTTAATGATGATGACAAAGGCAATGTCGATGATGATGAAGAAGATAACGACGACGATGATGATGACCATGACGATGATGACAATTTTGTAAATGACAGTGACGATGATGATGATGATGATGATGATGACGATTGCGATGATGATATTGATGATGACAATGATGATGATGATGATGATGAAAACTGCAACGACGACGACGACAACAATGTTGGTTATGGTGATGAAAATAACGATGATGATGACACCATGAAAACAATCATGGTAATGATGACTATGACGATCGTTATGAGGATGATCAAAATGATGATGACAATGACCATGTTGATGATGATTGGAAATGATGATGATGATGACAATGGAAATGATGATTACAATGATGACGATGATGATGAAAATGATGATGATGATGATGATGATGATTTATGGTGATGACAATGGCGATGATGATGATGATGATGATGAATATGGTGATGAAAATGGCGATGATGATGATAATGATGATGATGACAAGGTTGATGATGATAATGAAGAAAATGATGACGACGATGATGATGACCACGATGACGATGATGACGACGATGCTGGTGACTGTGATGATGATGATGAAGAAAATGATGATGATGACAATGATGATGGCCACGATGACAATGATGACGACAATGCGGGTGACTGTGATGATGATGATGATGATGATGATGATGATGACAACTACAATGATGATGATGATGAAAACACCAATTATGGTTATGGTGATGACAATGACGACGAGGACGAGGATGATGATGATGAAACCGTGGCGAAAATCATGGTAGTGATGATGATGAATATGATGAGGAGGAGGATGATGACAATTATGATGATGATGATGATGATGATGATGATGACCATGCTGTTGACGATGGAAATGATGATGATGATGACAATGATGATTATGATGGCGATGATGATAATTTATGGTGATGACAATGGCTATGATGATGATGATGATGATGACGATGACGACGATGGTGATGAAAATGATGATGACAATGGTGAAGATGATGATAATGGTGATGATGACAACGATGATGACGACGAAGAAAATTTTGATGATAATGACGAAGACAATGATGATGATGACCATGACGATGAAGACGACGATGATGATGATGATGATGACTGCGATGATGATGATGCTAATGATATTGATGATGATGACGACAATGACGACGATCACGACGATGATGATGATGATGAAGAAAATGTTGGTTATGGTGATGAAAATGACGATGAGTACGATAATGACGATGACGACGATGATGACGGCACCACGACGAAAATCATGATAGTGATGACGATGAAGATGATGATGAGGAGGATGTTGAAAATGATGATGACCATGCTGATGAGGATGGCAATGACGATGATGATGAAAATGACAATGATGATTATGATTATGATGATGACGATGATGATTTATGGTGATGAAAATAATGATGATGATGATGATAATGATGACGATGGTGATGAAAATGAAGATGATAATAATAATGGCGATGATGTCAATGGTGAGGATGACAATGATGATGATGGCAATGAAAAGGTTGATGATTATAACAAATACAATGACAACGATGATGATGATGCCCATGATGACGATGATGATGATGACGAATGTGATGATGATGATGATGATATTGATGACGACGACGACGACGACGACGACGATGATATTGATGACGATGATTATGATGATGATATTGATGACGATGATGATGATGAAGAATGCAATGATGATTTCGATGATGATTTCGATGATGATGACATTGTTGGTTATGCTAATGATAATGACGATGACGACGAAAATGATACCATGATGACAATAATGATAGTGATGATGACGACGATGATGATGAGGAGGATGATGAAAACAATGATGACAACGACGATGATGATGACAATAATGATGACCATACTGATGACGATGATGATGAAAATGTAAAGGATGATTATGATGGAAATGATGATGATGATGATGTTTTATGGTGATGACAATGGCAATGGTGATGATGATGACGACGATGGTGATGAAAATGATGATGGAAATGGAGATGATGATGATAATGACGACGATGATGATGATAATGGTGATGATGATGATGATGATGATGATGATGATGATGATAACGATAATGAAAATGTTGTTGATGATGATGAAGATAATGATGATGATGATGATGATGATGATAATGACCATGATGAGGAATATGATGATGATGATGATGATGAAGGCAACTGCGATAATGATGATATTGATTATGATGATGATGATGATGACAATGACAATGATGATGATGATGATGATGATGACGATGACAATGCTGGTTATGGTGATGAAAATGACAACAAGTACACCAACGATGAATATGATGACGAAACCCAAGGACAATCACGATAGTGATGATGACGACGACGACGACGACGATGATGATGAAAATAACGACGATGACGATGATGATTAACCCATATAAATAAATACTTTAAAGAGAATAAATCACACAAAAGATATAATCACATAAATTATACATTTCATCATTTCTGCAATATCATTGATCATATTCTTCTTCATCCAAGTCTACATCTATATCATCTGATTCAGAATTGATGTTGAAAGGATTGGTTGTATCAACATCATCACCATCAAAGTCATTTTCGATAATATCGTTGCCAATATGATTGTAGATAACTTTGTCATCTACATTTGGCTCAATTTCTTCGACTTCTTCATCTAAAAATACATCTCCCTCATGCTCCTCTGCATCTTCTTCTTCTTCAATATCATCTTCTTCTAGTACATTATACTTTACAGGTCCTCCTCTTGGATCATATCTGACAATGTACGACCAACCTACTTTGTAACCTGAAACCTTTGAATAAAATACTTGCTCACATTGGCTTGGAAGAACATAAGTTTCTATACCCAACTCAAACGTCCTTGTATTAAACATGGTAAATCCATTGGCACACTCAATAAGAGTTCTATCCAGATCACGTTGATTCATCCGTAACATGTACCATTTGACCTTGAAAATAAATAACTTGAAGGATTTAAAGTCACATTTTATTATATCATCCAAATACCCATAATATCTATTTTACGATATTGTTGGATTCCTATCACTTCTTGAGGATACATCAATGACCTGAAAGTTTACAATTATCCCAAAATCATAGGTTTTCTTCTCGTCATCCAACTTTTTGATGCAAAATTTACGACCATTTCACCACATATCCTTGTGGTGTGTCAACTGCAATATGCCCGACACATAAAAAGTTCATTTTCAATCAATAAACATATTTAGACTTAGGAAATTTTTATAAAAAAGAACACCACATAGATTAATATATTGGAAAAAAAATATGATGTGGGTGAATAATGTGCTGACATGTTGATCTTTTAAACCATATGCTAAATGGATTTCTCTCTCAGTAAGATTGGTATCTTGATTACAATGAGATTATTTAAGCAAAGTAGCCACCCCTTCCCATGATAACCTACCATTACATTGTATACATCGATCTATCCATACATTCATCCAATCAAGATTATTTGCGATGTATAAATGTAGTGCATCCGACTCTTGACAAACTGTATGAAAAAGGAATAAAAATTACTAATTAGAATAAAGATTAATAATTGATCATGGAAGATAAATAAAAATTAAATAAGTACAATATAGAAATAAATCAATATTAATGAAAAGTATTATATATCTATACCATCTAATTACCTTTCAATTTCCTCATTCTACCTTTCCTGACGAGAACCTCCCCTTCAAATTTGTTAATGGAATTGACATCCCAAATTCGAGGCACCTTCATGATTTTTGCTGCCAATTTAGGAAGATACAGACTAATTTACACCAAATATTGATATACAATATAGCCCTCCATCATAGATCCTTTAGGACATGCTATTTGTCTAACATAATCCTTCAATGACTTCAAGTGCCTCTCCACCATCCACATTGACCTTGTGTGTACAGGTCCACACATTTCAATCTCCTTAACTTGGTGTATGGGGTAGTGTTCTTGTGCATTGGAAAATGTCGGAGGTAGATGATTTTTCTTTTCACACATTAGTCGAGGAATTTATGACAACAATGTATATACATTGGAAGTAAAACAAATGTTTACAAGTTGATAAATAACTATTTTGTTGATTATTTGGGTTAGTTTTCATTGATGTCAACCCTTGAAGAAAGTTCGGTAGAGAATTCTAGTAGCACAATGGTTTGGGTAATGGACGTAGCACAATGGTTTGATGGATAATGGTATGAGTTTTGATATATTTGTAGGTAAGACTATTCCATATGGATAGTACATGTCATTCTGTTTCCGGTGGTATGTGGAAAGTCCCATGACTCCTCACAGTTAGAGAGTTATGGTCATCTGAAGTTGAAGAAAGGTTTGGGTAATAGACCCAAGTTTGTTTGATGGATAATGGTATGAGTTTTGATATATTTGTAGGTAAGAATATTCTAGATGGAAAGTACATGTCATTCCATTTCCAGTGGTATGTGTAACGTCACATAACTCCTCACGGTTAGAGAGTTATGGCCATGTGAAGTTGGAGAACCCTCACGAGTCACTTAGAAGCCCCAAAAGGTCAAAGTAGTCAAAGTGGTTTAAGAGATTTTAGAAGGTAAATAATAAAGTGAAGTGATGAGTGTAATATAAGTCAAAGTGAATACAAAATAAATTATTTAAATAATAAAGTTAATGGAGAAATTACTAAGTTGATAAGTGGTTAGAAGTGGGTTAACCCTAAAATAAGGAAAGTGGGTTAAGATGGTTAAAAGGTAACCCCTTGAGGAAGCTACATGAAAGTATAAATACGAGTCATGGCTCTCTCATTTTAATCACACTTGAGCATATTGAATATCTATAGGTGACTGAGGTAACCAACGGATATCTAAGCCAAATTTCATAGGGAAGGTGAATTAAAGAAGGCTGAGATTCAAGGGAGGATAAATTCTTTTGATGATGCTTTCTAAGGTATGTTATTTACAGGTCATCTCACCACTTTCAAAATAAATTTGTTTCTAGAATGACCCAGACCATGAAATTGGGAGGCCATTGAGGAAACATATCCAAGTAGCTTTGATACAAATTTCATCTTTTGGGTCGTTGTATTTTTGGAGTTACACTTCGTGGAAAATAGGATTTGTGGCTAGTCCTGAAACTAGTCTAAAACAAGTGTTTCGGGTAAAAATGTCATAACTTCTTCATAAAAGATCCAAATTCAGTAAGAAAAAATGTATTGGTTATATTAAATTCTGTAGTATTATGTGTACATTTTTCATATCCATGCAACAAATATTCCATGCGGGGCACGTTCTACAAGTTCACTCTCTAGAATATGCCAAAATTAAAAAAGGTATGCCATTTTTGCTATAAATCCTTTTCTGAGAGGTTCAAAGTAGTGAAGTTTGGAGGAATTGCGTAAAAGACACTGAATAACATTATGTACCATATTTAGATATTTATTCATTACATGTACATAGTTATGATTATTTCAAGTTAGGGTTGTTGACTAATCCAAAATTAGTCATGTGAGACTAAAGTAAAGTTTGATGAAAATGCTAGTCTCTTATTGTTAAAGTTAAGGAAGGTTTGAAGGTATGTGATATTATACACCAAGTCTATTATAGAGTTACAAATCAGTTTTGGACGATGAAATTGACGAGGGATTTTGGTTGAGGTACATGTTGGGTACATAGTTGAGACAAGTAGTTGATGAGTTGGCACATACATGAGGTGTATAGTTGATGATGTTGGTACATCTTGATGAGTCATAGTTGATGAGTAGTTGATACATGATTGGTACATACTTGGTACATGGTTGGATGAACTTGTTAGTATTATTGTTGACATATGATTTATGGATGATGTAGCATACTTGTATTGGTATATTATTCGAAGCACATATTGATCTTGGTGATGATTATGAGTTGTTGTGTTATGCTTGGTTGATGCAAATATTTCAGAGTTGTCTTGGTAATTGATCTTGGTGAGTAGATATGATTTGGTTGATAAGATTGATGAGACGGGTTGTTGTGATAGGTTATTTGGATAGGTTGTTGTGACATGTTATTTTTACAGGTTTGGTGCATGGTTTATGCACTTGTTCATGGTACAAGTTGAGGTACATGTTGGTGCATGGCTGATGCACTTGTTTATGGTACATGTTGATTAAAGGTTGAGGTATAGGTTGATGCATGGTTTAGGTTATTGGTACATGTTGTTTGGTGTAGGTTGATTGGTACAGGTTTACAATAATATATCTCACATTTATAGTGTGACAATGGTTCCATCATTCTACTTATACGTTAGGGCGGTTGGACGGGGCTAGGACAAGTGGTTGTAGCCAACTTCTGATTGTATATGGAGAACATAGAGGGTTGTGGTCTCCTTCTGTTTGTAACCACCTTCCAGTTGTATCTGAAGAACATAAGGGGTTGTAGCCTCCTTTTGGTTGTAGCTAGAGAATTGGGGAGTTGGAGCTTCCCTCAGGTTGTAGCCTGAGAAATTAGGGGGTTGGAGCCTCCTCCCAGTTGCAGCTGGAAAACAAAGGAAGTTGGTGCTTCCAATGAATGTAATTTTTAAAGACATATAAGAAAAAACATTATGTGGTTTTCTCCCGCTTTTGGTTTCTAGGTAAAACATTAGTGTACTGTGTATGTGTGTGATTGCTCATTTATTCATTCTTTATTTACTCTGCAACTATTGGATGATAATTCTACATTGATATAACACTTGCATTTTATGGTGAAAAATGATTAAATTTCTCTATTACCGATTCACCCCCCTATCAGTAATCCAACAATTGGTTTCATAGCCGGTTCCTTCAGGAAACAATTTAACCACTAGAAGGAGATCATGGATTATTCTGATAATGGAGTACCAATGTTTAATGGTCATAATGGATTTAAGTATGATATGTGGAGAATAAGGACAAAAATATTTTTACAGACACATGGACATTATATTTGGCTATCGGTTGTTACATGATATGATAGTTCAAAAGGGGAAAAGATTGCAACCAATAAGGAATTGAAGAAGAATAACAAAATAGCAATGGATTTCATCCGAGAAGGATTACCTAATCTGGTAAGAGAAAACGTTGGTAAATGTTCATCAACAAAAGAAATTTGGGATAAGTTACATGACATATATTCTTCACCCATCGTAGATTCAGAAAATTCCAAAGAAGATGCAGATACAAATCAAGAATATTTATGTTCACCATGTCAAACAGATTCAGAAGATGAAGAGTACATAATCACCAGAGGTATGTTGTTTTTCTTTAATTGTGAAAAACATGGACATCCTTAAATAGAATGCCATGAAGGAAATGAGACAAAAAAACTAGTTGAAAAGGAAGACAATTATGAAGAATAATTGAATAGTGCTTTAGATGAACTAAGAGAAGAAAATAACTCACTCAAGAAAGAATTGATGAAATAAAAGGAAAGTGTTCACATTTTTGAAGAATCCCAAAAGGTCACTGAGAACTTGAGAACTCAACTAGAAGAAGCAAAAAGAACATAAGAAGTCATGAAGTCTCATATAATGAAGAAAGAAGAAGAGGTTGATAAGTTTGAAGAATAAGTTGTCACATTGAGAAGTAAAATCGTCAAGATCAACAAGAAATTTGAAGAGACAGAAACATCCACATCAATTATAGAGAATGAAGAGAAGCACTCTAGGTTTCTAGAAAAGAATAATGAAGAAAATAGAAATAGTTATGCAGAAGTACTCAAAGGAAGGAATCATGGTCAGTCATAATCTAAGAAAACTATTGAAGATACATCTTCAAGAAGACCATCCATGTTCAAGCCACAAAGAAGCTTCAATCATGATCATGATCAGTCAAGGAAAGAATTCAGAAGGACTACACCACAAAGAATATCATTCACTCCCAAGTATGCAAATTTATTTTATGGTCATTGTTTTTACTGTACTAGTTTTGGACATAAGGTTGCAGATTGCAGGGATTATAAAAGAAATGTTCAAGCAAGAAGTGCCTATGTGGCCACATGTAACATTGACTGTTACAAAGGTCATAACTATGGACACATAGCTAGTGATTGCAGAATCATGATCGATACTTCCATGAAAGAGAACACTGATATCATATATAAGAAAGTATGTATAGGAAAATAGGAAGAATAGGTGAACAAAGACCATGTATCAAAGATCACAATATTGGTAATAAAACGAGATGAAGAAAATTCTACAGAGAAAAAGAAAGATGTCAGATACATAAAGGTTTGGAAAATAAATGAAAGAAAGGAAGGACAAGTAAATAAGGAACATGTTCAAGAGATTTTACTTTCAGGAATTGTAGTGAAAGATGAATCCATTGACAGAAAGAAATAAGTCAAAGCTCAAAGATATAATGAATCTACCAATGAAGATGATGATGAATACACATCAGAGCATGAATTGTTATGATCCATCTGGATTAGAGACTCCCAGGTAATATGAATATTAGATGGGGTGAGTCTATGCGATAGTTGTGACAGACCAAAGAACCATCCTTCAAGTAGCTTGCAGAGTTTGAGTAGACATATCCAGAGCAATCAGTTAGCAGAAGTACATGGGTCAACATTATGGACAATTGTGCAGTAGAGTCTTGGACAATATGGACATAGATGGATTTGTAAGAACACTTAGCAGGTTTGGATATATATATGATAGTGGATGAGAGCAAGGATTCATAGATTGGTTCAGAGAGTGGTTCAGAGACAAAGGAACATTATGGATGTTAATTAAAAAGGAAATGGCCCGAACAATGCTAATGGATTCCAAATTGACATATATTTTTTGGACACATGTCGTGCATACAATAGTTCACATTAAAAAAAAATTAATGCTCAGAAACAACAATGACAAAACTCCCTACGATCTATGGAAAGTAAGACCAACAAATGTAAAGCACTTCAAAATATTTGGAAGCAAGTGCTACATAAAAAGAGAAGATGGTAGAATGGGAAAGTTTGACTCTCGTGTGGAAAAATGAGTACTGGTTGGTTACTCAAGTAAAAGGAAAGCATATAAGTGTTACAATATGAGATTGAACAAAGTTGTGGAAAGCATCAATGTAACAATTGATGAAATAGGTGGATGAGAATCAAATAAAGAAGAAAATGAATTAGTGGAACAACTTTACGAAGAAGAAGCAAAAGATGAAGAACAAGTCTACATAGAACAACCAGAAGGATTTCAGTTGTCAGAGAATGCATATTACATGTGCAAATTGAAGAAGGCCTTGTATGGTCTAAATAGGCTCCTATATCATGGTACTCTAGACTGGATAAATATATACAACATGAAGGGTTTTGAAAAGTAAGTGCAGACAACAACCTCTACATCAAGGTAACTCAATATAGTATTTTATTAATTGAAGTTTATGTTGATGATATTATTTTTGGAAGCAATGATGACAGGTTAATCAAAAAATTTGCAAAGGATATGCAGAACGAATTTTAAATGTCATTACTTGAAGAACTATCCTTCTTTCCGGGTCTTCAAATACGTCAACGCAACCAAGGAATTTTAATTTCTCAAACTAAGTATATCAGATAAATGCTAAAAAGGTTCGGAATGGAAGATTGCAAACTAGTTACCACTCCTATGCAAACTAGTTGCAAGTTGAGCAAAGATTATGATTCAAAGTCTACAGACCAAAGAAAATACAGGTCAATGATTGGTAGCTTATTATATGTGACAACATCCAAACCAAATGTAACGTAGGCAGTTGGATAGGTGGCACGATTTCAAGAAGCACCAAACAAATCACATGTATTAGCAGTGAAGAGGATTTTCATATATCTCAAAGGAATAAAGGAGTTTGGATTATGGTATCCAAAAATAAATGATCTATCACTTATTGCCTACATATATGCAGATTGGGCAGGTTGCATTGGTGACCGACGAAGCACCAACGAAGCAATGTTCTACTTGGGTGAGTGTTTAGTATCATGGTTAAGAAAGAAACAATAATCAATATCCTTATCTGTAGCTGAGGCAAAGTATATTGCAACTGTACACAATTTATATGGATGAAACAAACTTTGACAGATATACAGGTTGAGTATGATGATCCCATTCCAATATGTTGTGATAATACAAGCGCCATAAGCATCTCAAAGAACTCGATGATGCACTCCAAGACGAAGAATGTTCCAATAAAGTATCACTTTCTATGTGAATAGGTTGTAGAGAAGAACATTTGAGTTGAATATGTGGGAAGAAAAAAACAAGTGGAAGACATCTTTACAAAACCGCTTCCAAGAGAATCCTTTGAGTATCTTCGTTAGAGACTTAGAGTAATTTCTACTCCAAAATTAATGCTTTTGAATGCTTATCATATATGTCTTAGATATACATGAGGAAGCATCATAAAGAGGACAATTCAGGTTGGAAGATCAGTTTCAGGAAGAGTTTAGTCATGGGGAGTATCCCAAGGACATTTCATTTAGGGGGAGTAACCCCAGATGGAAAGATACCTTTGCCATTGATGACCAAGGGGGAGAGATTTATCAGATGCAAAGGTAAATGCAAAGGTAAAGGTAAAGGGGGAGCATGTGTGAAATGACTTCAGTATTTCATCAGAGTGTTGGCATCAATGCCAAAGGGGAATATTATTGATTAATTGGGTTGGTTTTCATTGATGTCAACCCTTGAAGAAAGTTTGGTAGTGAATTCCGGTAGCACACTGGTTTGGGTAATGGACCCAAGTTTGTTTGATGGATAATGGTATGAGTTTTGATATAGTTGCAGGTAATACTATTCCATATGGATAGTACATTTCATGCCATTTTCGGTGGTATATGGAACGTCACATAACTCCTCACGGTTAGAGAGTTATGGCCATGTAAAGTTGGAGAAAGGTTTGGGTAATGGACCCAAGTTTGTTTGATGGATAATGGTATGATTTTTGATATATTTGCAGGTAATAATATTCTATATCGATAGTACATGTCATTCCATTTTAAGTGGTATGTGAACTGTCACATAACTCCTCACGGTTAGAGATTTATGGCCATGTGAAGCTGGAGAACCCTCATGAGTCATCTAGAAGCCCTAAAAGGTCAAAGTAGTCAAAGTGGTTTAAGAGATTTAAGAAGGTAAATAACAAAGTGAAGTGATGAGTGTACTATAAGTTAAAGTGAATACAAAATAAATTATTTAAATAATAAATTTAATGGAGAAATTACTAAGTTTACAAGTGATTAGAAGTGGGTTAACCCTAAAATAAGGAAAGTGGGTTAAGATGGTTAAAAGGTAACCTCTTGAGGAAGCTACATGAAAGTATAAATAAGAGGAAAGGCTCTCTCATTTTAATCACACTTGAGAATATTGAATATCTACAGGTGACTGAGGTAACCAAAGGATATCTAAGCCAAATTTCAGAGGGAAGGTGAAGTAAAGAAGGCCGAAATTCAAGGGAGGATAAATTCTTTTGATGATTCTTTCCAAGGTATGTTATTTACAGGTCATCTCACCATTTTTGAAATATTTTTTTTTATAGAATGATTCTGACTATGAAATTGGGAGCCCATTGTTGAAACATATCCAAGTAGTTGTGATACAAATTTCAGCTTGTGGTTCGTTGTATTTTTTGAGTGACACTACGTGGAAAATACGGTTTGTGGCTAGTCCCAAAACTAGTCTAAAACACGTGTTTCAGGTAAAAACATCATAATGTCTTCATAAAAGATCCAAATTCAATAAGACCAAATTTATTGGTTGGAGTATAGTCTGTGGTATTATGTGTACAATTTTTAGATCCATACAACAAAGATTCTAGGCGGGGCACGCTCTACAAGTTATCTCTCTAGAATAAGCCAAAATTCAACAAGGTATGCCATTTTTGCTATAAATCATTTTCTGAGAGGTTCCAAGTAGTGAAGTATGGAGGAATTGCATAAAATAAATTGAACAACATTGTGTACCATTTTTAGATATTTATTCATTATAGGTACATAGTTATGATTATTTCAAGTTAGGGTTGCTGACTAATCCAAAATTAGTCATGTGAGACTAAAGTAAAGTTTGATGAAAATGCTATTTTCTTGTTGTTAAAGTTAAGGAAGGTTTGCTTGTATACACCAGGTCTACTACAGAGTTAAAAATCAGATTTGGATGATGAAATTGATGAGAGATTTTGGTTGAGGTACATGTTGGGTACATGGTTGAGACAAGTAGTTGATGAGTTGGCACATACATGAGGTGTATAGTTGTTGATGTTGGTACATATTGATGAGTAGTTGATACATGATTGGTACATACTTGGTACATGGTTGGAGACACTTATTAGTAGTATTGTGGACACATGGTTTATGGATGATGTAACACACTTGTATTGGTATATTGATCTTGGTGATGATTATGAGTTGTTGTGTTATGCTTGGTTGATGCAAATCTTTGAGAGTTGTCTTGGTGAGTAGATCTTATTTGGTTGATAAGATTGATGAGACAGGTTGTTGTGATAGGCTGTTTGGATAGGTTGTTGTGACATGTTATTTGTACAGATTTGGTGCATGGTTGATGCAATTGTTCATGGTACAGGTTGAGGTATAGGTTGGTGCATGGTTGATGCACTTGTTTATGGTACAAGTTGATTATAGGTTGAGGTATAGGTTGATGCATGGTTGATGCATCATTCAGGTTATTGGTACAGGTTGTTTGGGGCAGGTTTATTGGTATAGGTTTACAATAGTATATATCACGGTGATAGTGTGACAGTGGTTCCATAATTCTACTTATACGTCAGGGTGGTTGGATGGGGAAAGGATAGGTGGTTGTAGTCACCTTATAGTTGTAGCCGAAGAACATAGGGGGTTGTAGCCTCCTTTTGGTTGTAGCCAAATAACTTGGGAGTTGGAGCTTCCCTCAGGTTCTAACCTGATAAATTAGGGGGTTGGAGCCTCCTTCCAGTTGCACCTGGAAAACAAAGGAAGTTGGTGCTTCCAATGAATGAAATTTTTAAATACATATAAGAAAAAACATTCTTTGGTTTTCTCCCACTTTGGGTTTCCACTTAAAACACTGGTTTACTGTGCATGTGTGCGATTTCTCATTTGTTCATTGTTTATTTACTATGAAACTATTGGATGATAATGCTACATTGATATAACACTTGCATTTTATGGTGAAAAATGATTAAATATCTCTATTACTAATTCAACCCCCCTCTCAACAATCCAACATATTTTGCATATAAATCATTAACATTTACCTCATGTATTTTCGAAGATCGAATATAACTTGTTTTACATTGTTGTCATAGATGTCAGGGAGAGATAGAGGTAGAACATACTATAAAAACAAAGGGATCATTAAGTTTTAGGAAAATAAAACCATATTATAATACTAAAAAGTCTTATATTTACCAATATAGAAATCTACCAAACTAATTACCTTAATGAAGGTGACGTCAACGTCCACAACCTCTCAACTTGTAGGTCGAAAGGTCCACGTCAACATAGGATATTTCCCTTACACCGGCCCGAAGAACTCTAAAAAAACTCTTCTATTTCCCTATCGGGAAACTTGCACCCACAACAAAGTTTCTCTGGATCCCCTCTTTGCACTTGGGAGATCAGGCTTCGCACCTTCGTGAATCCGGTGGTCGAGCACTGGTCTCTCGAATCCCCAAACCCGAAACAATCAATGGTGACCTTTCCTTTTCCTTTTCAGGATTTTCCTTATCACAATTTTGGCGGTCGCGGTGTCGAGTAACTTGCTCCCGCGATTCCCGAAACCCGATTTGCCGAAACTCCGACACACTCGTGAGCTTTGACTTCTCAACACCCCTTTACTCCGTCAGGACTTCGGATTTCGCAATATCGTGAATCCTGATGCAATGAGTTCGGAACTTCACCCCACGAAAATCTGAAATGGCATGCCACCTGTCCACCTCGCTGACTCCTATGGTCCCACACCGTGCTCTTGGCCTTCGGGATTTCGCGTTTCGTGATTTTGCGATTCCCGTTGCAAAGTTTACGGGACTTCAACCTACAGAACCCTGATATGGAAATCCATGTGTAAAATCCAATGACCCTTGTGGCTTGGATATATGGTCCTACCCCTCCTGAGCTTAGAACCTTTAGGGAATACTCCCCGTATCTCCCCTTCTTCTCGGTGAGATCTAACAGCTCTCGGAAATTCATGAATTCTCCTCTGAGAATTTCGACCGTCCGTCTCTTCCTCTGAGAACTCGTCCTCCTGTGGTCCGATGTCGCTATGCCTTCCTTCAACTCCTTCGAAGATCTAATTCCTTATGAGATTTGCAAAATTTGAATCTTCCAGAAACCCTTGCACACACTCCTTGTCAGAGACCTTCAACCACTTCCAAGTGTTGAAAAATTTCGACCCTGCGCACACCTGCAAAAATAGTCTCTCAATGCTTCACTCAGGTTCGCACCCCTGAGGCTTCACCCGGCCTGTGCACTCCTTGCACGACTCCTGTGCCCAACTGCACCCTTTGTGTGGATGAGAACAAAAGCTATCTATCCTGAGATTTCAGAGACAAACCTCTGAACCTTTTGTCAACGCACTCCTTGCGGACGATTCAACTGCACTCCTTGCAGGAACTCTTTCTCAGATAGAGAAACAATTGAAACTCATTCCATTACCCTTTCCTCTTAGATTTCAAACATTCAACAAGAAATCATTCATACATAGCATGAAAGCAATTGCATGACAGAAAGAGTAAAAACATTCAAGAGCATAACATTCAAAGATGTATACACAGAGAATATATGAACACCATGAGTCTGAATCACAACCTTCTTGTATTAATTCAGAACTTCTGTACATGGAGTCTACTACGCAGCTCTCTGCTTCTCCTCTATGCACTCCTCAATTATTTTTCATGCTCTCATCATCATGTTACAATACACAATGAGGGTGTCTATATCCTGTTTCCCTCTTGCGCTCTAAAAATGTCTAATCTAGAATTGAATTCTATCTACTTTACATTAACTACCATAAATGCCTTCTACCTACTAAGGACGAGAACAAATTGCTCAAGGTCCGTTTACATTATACAAGTGTGCTTCTTCTTAATGGCTTCATTTAAGATTGCGCAATAACTTCAAGGTGATTTCAAAATTTGTGCTGGGTGCTTTTCCAACTATCCGATTGTCTCTGTGCTGGCTCGCTTGATGTTAGCGATGCTCCTGCATCAGAAGGTATGCCAGTCATGAGTTTTCACCCCACCAAATTCTCCTTTCTTCGTTAAGATATTCTTTATGTTTGAAGCAAATCCCATGTCCATTTATATTTGAATAAATCACATTTTGCAGTGCATGATTGGCTTCCTAAACGTCAATATAAATTTTGACATTTTTTTATTTGTCACTCCTTCCATCTACGATTCTCCACAAAATTTCTATTATATTCTTCTCGATATGAATTGTATGAAACACATGAACTATTTATAGGTGCTCATAGTAGAGAAACCTATTTGAATTGTACACAATAACTTTTCATTCCTTGTGGAAAATAATTAATGAGATTACACCAATAATTGGTAGATACAATAAACATAATTTAATACAAATTAAAATTGTAAAACATTAATATATATGACTCATAGACAAAATGCTTACCTTGACGATTTCTATTATATTCCAACTTCCATAGGTGAGTTGTCATTCTTCATGGTTTTATTTCAGCCTCTTCTTTCAAGTTGAAAAACTGTTTCTCTATAGTTTGATACCTATAGTTCTTAGGGAGGAAGCACCTATAATAATCAAATACCTCCTTTTCCTAGACTTCTTGAATGCCACGATTTCATTCTAGGACTACAAACTAGGCATGAAAATTTACCCTTTGTTTGAAGAATTGCAAGATATGGATTAATGTCAATATTATTTATATAACAAGGAATTGATATTTAGGAAGCATGCATTATATTTTCATAAAATTATATACTATTAAAGTGAAATAATATGTTACATACCACAAAAATGTGTTAGCCTTGGGGCATCATGAATTTTCCATGTAAGTATTCCATAGAATTGAAATTGATTTTTCCTTATTGGTTTAGAGATTTCATACATAGTGATGCCAACTCATAAATTTAGTAGCTCGTCGACAAGAGGATCAATATATACATTCATATATTTCACTTGGAACTTAAATAATTAGGTGAAATTACACATAATTACTACCATGTATATATATAAGTAATTAAGAAAAATGAAATACAACATTCAAACCAATTTTGTAAACAAATACATGGAACAATCATTGCCAACATTGTGTGATCCCTCTTTATTGACATCCAAGGAGGAAGGTTATTGTTTATAACAAAATAGGCCACACTGAATAAACAAGCCTAATCTCACCAAATGGATTGACACCATTAGCTGCCAATGAAAGCCTAACATTACACGGTTCTTCTTTATAATTTTTCCATCTTTATTCGATGTTTCTAAATGAAGAACCATATACATGCATTCAAAGAACACCATATTCACTTCTATGCCATGCATGGTAATCTATAAACTATACAATTCTTTGACACTTGAAAAATCATTGCAAATGTGGAATTATCAGAATATGAAAAAGAACCTTGCGAGACACCTTTTTTGTTACTTGATTGGTTCAATATCTATTGATTTGACATTGTGGGCATTTCGTTTTTGATGCATATTGTCCATAATATATAATATGATCATTTGGAAATGCATCAATATCCTTCTACTCCATTCCAATATTTTTCATAATGGCACACATATATCAGTATGTGCGATGCAAATTATTTGACAGTGGTAAGAAAAAATCACCTAACAATCTACAACACAAAAAATAACTAATTAATGTAAATAACATTAATAAAAAATATTTCATCCTTAATTTACACATTAATTGACACTAAAAATAGAGAAAAATAAAGTCAACCTTTATGTATAATATGTGATGAATTATATTACGTATCTTAGGATATGTTTGAGACAAGTGTTTGAAAAACCATTCAATACCTTCTAGTTCACCAACAACATTATAGAAGAGAGAATATTTGTTCTTGAGCATTCATAAAGGAGATGGTCTTCCTTCTCAAGCAAAGGCACATCATAAATATCATCATAATTTTCCTCATAGATAGGAGAAAAGATGTCCTGGATCAATCTATTTGTCCCATCATCTGGATCAACAATATTATTAGTGTCATATTCTTCCATAAATTTGCGTTGATCTTCAATATCCATAACATCTTCCACATCCTGTACAATAATATTTCTACTACTACTTGGCATATATTTATACAGACACATAGGAGGATTTATCTTTACAATTACAAACAATATATAACATTAATGTATATAAAAAATATTAAAATGAAAGAAAATTTTATAAATATTATCATTACAAAGACATATATATGTATGCCCCCCTTGAAAATGCCCATACATCCAACAATATCTTTCAATTGTTTTCCTTACAAGTATTCTTCTTTTCAAGCCCCTGCATTGATTGCAAGGGAAATAACATTTCTTTATTAGTACCAACCTATGCCTCCAATTTCCTTAACCTAGAAATCATCCTTTCACTCTCTTCAGGTGTTGGCATTGGGATTTCCTATATTTACAACAAAATCCATTGAAGCAATATAAGTACATTAATATACAAATATATTCTTAGGGTACAAATGCCATTGAATTATATTGACAACATATGTACTAGAGAATTAATCCATTTTCATCATAGATTTATTAATGGTTTATAATAGTAGTCAACAATTAATCAACAAATCAAAATCATACATTTTTACCACATAAGTTCCAAAGATTGACTATAAGCAAGTAATAAAATAAAACAATAAAAGAGAACTAGACCAAGAAAATTATATAGTAATTAAATGGAATTGAGTAGACATGTTCATACCCATTTCCTAGGGAACAATTTGTGTCACCAAATGAAACAAGGTCTAAGGGTTAGGGATCCAATCCAGGTATTTAAAAAAGAGACAAAGTAGTATTAAAAATTTGTAACCTTCAAAGTAAAAAATCCGAGCTATGCAGATCAAGAATTGGATTTGAAGCAGTAACACATATCAAGATGACTAATAAATCTTGCAATGAACAAGGAGCATAAAATTATTTTATAACTGTTACATCGACAACAAAATAGTAAAAAACACTAACCTCCATTGATCTTTCGACGAACGTTGACTATGTCAAAGTTGATCAAGTCAAGTGAAGTCAGTGACTGTTAAACCATTTTCAAATGGGTAATTTTAATCCTCTACATTCATCAATAGATCGAATAACTATCGTCGAAAGATTGGTGATTATATATGTGTCTCAGAAGTCTGACGTTCATCGGGGTGCCCAGAAAAAAAAAGAAAAAATACTAAAATTTTAATATTATGTCGTAATTTACGACAACGTGATTGGATTTATCCTTATCGTCATAAGTTTTTTTCAAATTTTGACCGCATATGCAATAGCGTGTTCAATGATTGGGGGATATATTATAAATGATGGAATATGCACGATGATCCCAAATAAATATGGAAGAATGATTAGAGTACCTTAGGAACAAAGGAATCCCACCTCCTTTGGGAAAAAGGAGACATAAACATTCCAAAACTATATTGATGCTAGAATTGGGAATTATGTTGTCTTTAATACAGATCAAATGAATTTTCCCAAACAAAATGAATAAAATGTCTTTCAAGGGTTTTGGAAAATTTCATTCGATGGTGCTTGTTGTGAATTTGGTATTGGAGTTGGCATAGTTTTTAAAAGTCCTCAATCACACATTTATCCACATGCGGTTAGACTTGAGTTTCCCTGTACTAATAATGAAGTAGAGTGTGAAGAACTAATTCAAGGATTGAATCTCACACTTTATATGCAATTCAAATATCTGTTAGTGATTGGAGATTTAGAGCTAGTTATCAATCATATAAAAAAATACAAAATAAAAAAGTAAAAAATGAAGTATTATGCAAAAAGGATATGGGAAATTATTGATTCATTTAATTCTTTCAATTTAACCTTTATTTGCTGAAAAAATAACCATAAAGAAGATTCATTAGCACTAGAAACCTCTTTGTTTAATGATAATGATTCTCAAAATCCCAACACATTTCATGTAAAGAGATTTTTTCATCCATCAGTCCCAAATAATTAAGACCACTGGACAGTATTTGAGAATTATGAACATATTTTCAAAATTTTAACATGATCATTACTAGTTGATCCAGATAATGAAAAAGATGAAAGTCAAAATGGCCAAAAGGAAGAAA
Source organism: Picea engelmannii (assembly GCA_009831015.1). Taxonomy (NCBI): domain Eukaryota; kingdom Viridiplantae; phylum Streptophyta; class Pinopsida; order Pinales; family Pinaceae; genus Picea; species Picea engelmannii. The sequence continues at coordinate 107,648 of ML822323.1, forward strand.
CTCACGAAAGTAGAATCAACCTACCTCGAAAAAAATCTCTCGATCTAGAATATCTTTTAACAAGAGATGATCAAATAAAGAATCTGAATGTGAAAGAAGAATCATCTCTCAAAAAATTCCAAGAAACTCAAAAGATGAATACAGGGATTTCTAAAGAAGCAAAGTATTTGAATTTGGGGACCAATTGTATAGATGAAGAGTTTAGGAAATACACTCTCCTTTTCCAAGAGTTTAAATATGTCTTTTTTTGGACCTATGATGACTTAAAGGAATACGATAAGTATATCTTTCAACATACCATTCCCCTAAGAGAAGGTGCCAAACCATTTAAACAAAAAATAAGGCTAATCAATCCAAAACTGGATCCTTTGGTTAAGATAAAATTAGAAAATTTGAAAAGGTGGGTATAATTTTTTCAATCCAACATTCAGAATGGTTGTCAAATTTAGTGGTAGTTTAGAAAAAAATGGTGAGATCAAGCTTTGTGTAGACTTCTGAGATATAAATAAAGCAAGTGTCAAATATAATTATCCTCTCCCAAATATGGAAGCATTACTTAAACAAGTTACCGGTTCCACATTAATGTTAATGTTGGATGCATTTTTTGGGTATAACTAAGTACTTATTGCTGAAGAAGACATTCCCAAGGAAACATTTTTCACACATGGGGAACATATGTTTATGTTCCTATTCCATTTGGGATAAAAAATGCCAGTGCAACTTTTCAAAGAGCTATGGATCATGCATTTAATCATGCAATCAAGAAGTTTATGGAAGGCTATTAGTATGGCTTAACAATCCATTCAAAATTAAGAGAATGACACTTCAAATATCTTTGAAAAGTCTTTAAACGTTGCATAATTTATGGTATATCTTTGAATCCAAAAAAATGTTTATTTGCAATATAAGAAGGAAATCCTTGGTCATATTGTGAGTAAAGGAGTATACATTGATCCTGAAAGAATCAAGGCAATAAATGCCTTGAATTCCCCCATGTCTCAAAAAATAGTTCAATATTTCTTTGGAAAGATAAATTTTGTGCGAAGATTCATTCCATATTATGATACAATCATAACTCCAATCAAAAAATTGTGAAAGAAGAATCAAAATTTTGAATGAATTCCATAAATTCAAAAGGTTTTCACTAACATTAAACATGAAATTGCAACTTCTCTAGTCTTGGTTAGCCCATACTTTGTCGGGGATTTTGTATTGTATTCATTTTCTTTAGAAGAAACCATTTCTTCTATACTCACTCAAAATAATCTAAAGGGGAAGAACTTCTAATTTCCTTCATGAGAAAAATCTTCATGTTTATGAATTGAAATATTCAACAACAAAAAAACACGCTTATTCCTTGGTCAAGGAATTTTCTCATTTCAAAAATTATATTCTATCTTCCCATGTAATAGCTTTTGTTCCACATTCCCCTATTAAAATATTACTCAATCAACAATTCAAAGAAGGAATATGGGCAAATTGGCTCGAAAAACTCCTAAAATATGATATAGAAATTAAACCCCTCAAGGATGTAAAAGGAAAAAGATTATGTAAGTTAGTGACTTGAATAGAATCTGTTAGTTCCTCTCACATTATCATACAAGATTAATCTTTGGAAAAATATGAATGATATAAATATATTATTTTATACTTGAAAACTGGACAATTTCCAATTGAAATGTTTTCTAAAGAAAGAAGGGCCTTGAAAATGAAAACCAATCAATACGTGCTGGTCTCTGGAATACTCTTTTGAAGAAACCTTGATGGCATATTACTTAGATTTTTAGATCATTTAAAATCCCAACAAATATTGGAGGAATTTCATAGAGGAATGTGTGGAGGCCACTTTTCCCCAGTAGTGACAACATACAAAATTATTATAGAAGTTTATTATTGGCCAACTATGTTCAAAGATGCCTATTGTTGGGCCCGAGATATGATCACTTTCATGATGGTTATTATACATTTTTGCTACATGTACATATGCATTTTTCATCTTTTAAAGGAGCTTTTTGAAGATTTTCATGATAAAATGGTATGATCGCCATAAGGTATGTGTAATTCATGTTTAATGATTGAATCAAGTATAATTCATCACGTTTTATGGTTTCTAAGAGCTAATTCATGTTTTTCTGATATTACAGGGCAAAACACACCATGTTTCCAGTTCCGACATTTGATCCGGCACTCGTTCCGGTACTCGATCCGACACTCATTCCAGTACTCAGTATTGCACAAAAACGCATGGTGAGTTGGCGGTTATGGCATTGGTGGCTACTGATGGAAAAATCGGGCACATGGGTTTTCTTCATGATCACCCCCTCCAACTACTAAGCTC
>ML822324.1:4613-39140 GCA_009831015.1 Picea engelmannii
CTTGAGAGAGCCAAGTGTACGCCTTCCAGGGCCATGGGCACTATGTGCGCGATGACACCCCATCAAGAGATTGAAGAATCCATATTAAATATGTGGATAATATGGATTTAAAAACTGAAACTAATGATCAGGATGGAAATATCTCAAAAAATTTGGCGGTTTTAAAAAAACGACACTAAAAATAGATTTTGGATGTGAAAGTTATGCCTTTTTAAAAAAAGACAGAAATGATAACCAAAGGACCACATGATGGTGTAAGTTGTTTTATGAAATGACCCACTTTTATAAAAAGAAGTGGGGATCACTTTTAAAATGAAGTTAATTTATAAACGAAAAGTTGCATGCAAATTAAACAACTCTAAAAGCTACTTATAGTGATTCACTTTTATAATTGAAGTGAAATACAATTTAAAATGGAGCATGAACTTAAAAAAAAAAAGTAACAAAAAGAGATGCTTGAACTCAAGACCTCTTACTTAATAAGGAAACTTTTAACCAAGTGGGCTAGAAAAACATATTGTATTGTTTAGCAAGAGGATTGGGTTTTTTTTTTGTTGTTGTTGTTGAAGATGAACTTGGAGAGTGTGCTAAATAAAGTATTTTCACACAAGAATTTTTTTTCACTTATTGATGACAACAAGGGTTAAATATCGGTTAGCTTACTCGGAAAATACACCTTTTCCTATTTGTTTTTGATTTGCCGAGATCGCACAAGGCGCGAGGAAAAGAGCATATGCGGATCTAAAAGAGTAGCAACCTGGAAACAAACAATATAAAAATGAAATAATACTCTGAAAAAAAAAAAAAAAAAGGTGTATTCAGGCTTTATACCTTCGGATCTAGCTGAAATGGTCGTATCTTGGGCAAACATAAACCTTTTCGAGTGAAACAAAAAGTGTTCCTGAATGAAATGAGCACTCCAGAAACAATGGAAAAGTCCTCTTAGCCCATAAACGTATGTAAATGGAAGAAAAGGGAGATGAGGAAACTTGGCTTCACGATCTCGATCTACAACAAGAGTGGGTCTTGAAATAGGATCTGATACCATGTTGGACAACACAGGTATTCCAACAGAGGATGGACACCTTCAGTAACCACTCACACAACCAAATCAAAGATCAAAACACTGATGTTTTGATGTGGTAAAACACCTACGGGGAAACATCCATGGCCCCATCCAACACGACCACTTGGAGCAGTTTATTAATGCAAAAGAAAAAAATTATAGAGAGATTTTACAAGATATTTTCTCACAATCGATCATCGGAAAATGAGCCTCCATGCTATTTAAATAGATATCATGGACCAATCGGATGTTAAGCCATAGATCAATGGTTTTTAAGATCAAGGAGAATATGAACTGTCATATCACTCTATGTCGGGAACATATCGTGACTGTCAGAGTTCCTAACTAGAAATGCATACTAAAGAAACACACTAAGAAACAAACTTTTACCTAACGAAACTTTAGACCAAGTAGATCTGATCCGGATTTTATGAGCAGAACAAAATGAATACAGATTATTATTAAAATATCCTTAACAAAAAATAACAAATATATAGTAAAATTGGTTTCTATTCAATAAGGAAATAAGCTAAAACTATAAAATGCAGCGGGAAACAAGCTTGCTAGAATGGTGGCGGCTTATCTTTGAGAAGAGATGTGATGGATGCGCTCATTCAAAAGAACATGAGTACAATGAGGCTCTGAAGGAATTTTTACAATAAATAGGAACGCCAAAAAAGATAGACATCCAAAAACCTAACCTTAGGAGATGAAGTGCCAAAAGTCATGTGGGCCCCGTTGGGGTAAGTTACTACATCAACTTCTTGAGGTCGTAACTTTTGCATACAATCTCCATTTTAGGTGCATGATAGCCCATTGGAAGGGTATATCCGAGGAATAAACATGTTGTTGTCATACTCTAAGTTAGTATATAGTATAACTATGGCGAGCCCTAAAAGTGTTGTTTAGGGACTCAAAACGGCCCCGGAAGTCAGGGACCCAAAAACTAGGAAAAAAATGACAAACTAGAAAACTGTCAAAATGAGCCGGTTCGAATAGGTGGGAGGCCACTGAAATCCATATGGATAAATCCTACCCCTTTAGGAAGAAATGGTCTCCATTACATTGAGTGCCCCCATTAGATGAGGAAATTTCCGTTGAATTTGACCCCGAGTGAGCCACTTTCCTTGGTGCAGGAGCTACCCTGCTTTGACAACTCAATAAAGTTGGATCATTTGCTGGCGAGTTCGCTTGACCTGTGTGTCCACAATATGATCACCATATATTTGTTTTTTGCAGTTGGGTTTGAGCTCCGTTGGTGTCAATTGTTCTGTTATCTCCGAGGTTTCCAATAATGGTAGCAAATAAGGCCGAACGAAATCCACGTTGAACACTAGGTGTAGGCCAAGGAAAGGAGTAATGTTGAGCTCAAAAAAAATATCACCCACAACCTTGGTGATGGTGTACGACCCATAACAAAGTGGACGAAGCTTCCGATGGGGCCCTGTAAGGCGTTCATTCTGCAAGTGCAACCAAACTTTGTCTCCCACTTGAAACTTCTGTGGCACCTGGTGTTGATCATGGCGTTGCTTGTACTTGGCATTGGATATTTGTAGGATATCCTGAACCTATTGGCAGATGTGATGGATCTTCTTAATGAACTAGGTGGCTTTGTCATCTTTAGCTGGAGCAGGAGATGATTCATTCGAGGTGACTGCAAGAGATAGTGCAAAATCTATGGTACCCAATGCTTGGAATCCCAACCCCACCTGAAAGGGGATGTGGTCGGTTGAGCTATGTAGGGATCGGTTGTAGCTATTATGAACATAGGGAATACTCTCATCCCATGTGTGGGGGTTCTTGGAATTGTACATGTGCAGGATATGCACGATCATTCGATTTAAAACCTCGGTTTGGCTATTTTTTTGGGGGTGGAAGGTTGTGGATTTGGTGAGCTTGGTGTCTAGTAGTGACAAAGGCTTGACCAAAATGTGTTGAGAAACCAACTATCTCGATCTGAGAAAATGATTTGTGGGATTCCAAAGTGCACCCAGACTCGTTCAAAGAAGATCTTGGCAGTGGCCTCTGTTGTGATGATCTTATTGTAGGCGACCATAATTGCTATGTTAGAAAAGCGATCAACAACCACAAAAACATAGTCATTTCCCCTCTTGGTGGATGGGAGGCCTGAAATTTAGTCCATTGATATGGATTCCCATGGCCTGACAAGAGTAGGAAGAGGGGTGTATAGGCCTTATTTCTTAGTGGTCAGTTTGGAAATAACGCAGGTAGTGCAGGACCTAATATACTTGTTGACATCCTATCGAAGTTTCGGTCAGTAGAAATGTTTCTGCAACATTTCCACTGTCTTTTTGACGCCGAAATATCTTGCCACCCAACTGTAGTGGGCTTCCCAGATATATTCACTTGATCTCTTTATGGAATGAATATATGGCCCAAACGACACAACAACCCGTCCTAAAGATGGAAATTAGCAACAATTATGTTTGCGACCAACATTTGGTAGGTGGTGGCGAAGTCTGGGTCTGTCTCATAGAGTTGGGGACATCCATAGGTTTCGTGGATACAAGAGTCTAGCACTGTGGCAAGTGTCGCAACTGGCGATCTGTTGAGGCAATCAACAACTCGGTTGGTACTTCTTGTTTTATAATTGATGTTGAGGTGAAATTGTTGCAACTATGTGGACCACTTTTGATGGTGGTCATTATGCAATTTTGATTGTGTCTGCATGATTTGCAGTGGATTATGATCAGTGTGGATCATTGTCTCCTTCCCAAGAATGTTATGTCTCCACTGGCGGAAGGATTGCACAATGAAGTACATTTCTTTGTCATAAGTAGGGTACTTACAAACAACATATGATAGTGTCTCACTATTATATGCCACAATGTGGTTGTGTTGAGTGAGAACGATGCCCACAACATATTTTTAAGCATCTGTCTCGATCTCAAAGGGTTGTTGTAGGTCCAATAATGAAGTACTGGGGCTGAGCACAAATGTTGCTTCAAATCATCGAACGCCTTTTGTTGGGATCGACCCCACACAAATTTTGCCTTACCACCACCCTTGGTTACTTGGATGAGGGCCCATGCAATATGGGAGAATCCCAACACGAACCTGCGGTAGAAATTGGAAAGGTCCAAGAAGCTCTGAATCTTAGTGAGTGTGGTTGGGGCTGGCCAGTCATGGATGACCTGAATCTTGGCTAGATCCAAATGTACACCATGCTGATCCAATATGTATCCCAGGTAATGGACCCTGTCCATGCCGAAGTTGCATTTTTCCAAGTTGGCGTATAGTTTGTGCTTCCATAGGGTGTGTCAAACCTATTGAATATGATGCAAGTGTTCTTCCCAATTCTTTCAGTAGATGAGGATGCCATCCATATACACCACTACAAAATTATTGGTGAATGGTCACAGGATATCGTCCATCATCCTCATGAAAGTGGCTGGAGCATTTGTCAAACCAAAGGTCATGACCAACCATTCAAAAAGACCTTCCTTTGACTTGAAGGCGGTCTTCCATACATCTATCAGTTCTATCAGGACCCGGTGGTAGCCAGACTTCATATCAATCTTACTAAAGTATTTTCCCCCCATGAGCTAATCAAGGAGGTCGTCGATTCGGGGAATCAGGTACCGGTTTCTGAATTTGATTTTATTCAGAGCCTAGTAATCAATTCAGATTTTACAGGTTCCATATTTATTTTGTACCATCACAATTGGGCTCCCATAAGGCGATGAGCTGGGAAGGATGTGCCCCTTGTGAAGCATTTCTTGAATCTGTCGCTTTATCTCCTCATTCTCTAATAGAAAGCGGTGGTAGACTGGCACATTGGGAAGTTGTTTTCCAGGGGTTAGATCGATGTGATGCTTGACCTGACAGTGCAAAGGTACCCTAGTAGGTGAGGAGAAGATATCCAAGTATTCTGCCATGACCTTATCCACTTACTTATACTCTGTGGAGAGGTCGTTTGCGGAGGCCTTGGATGTGCCTACGATATTTCTCTCATTCCGAGAGAGAATCATGAAGAAGAAAAAATTCCCCATCTAAGAGATGACCTTCCTACATTGCTTGGCAGAGATCAAGGAGAGAGAACTAGGTGGGACTACCTCAGGTATCTTGTACAATTTATTGTTCAAAGTAATAATAACATTGTGATGCCTAGACTCATATACATCATGATGTTTCGATAAATGTGGTTGGCCTAAAATAACATTACAAACTTCGAGAGGAGAAATATCACACAATACCTCGTCTTTGAAGGGCTTGATGTCGTATGACAGGTGGAATTGTTGGATGACGCAGATATCGCTTCCTTGGAGGAACCATCAGATGGTGTAGGGTTGTGGGTGCGGCGTTGTCGGTAGGGAGAGCTACTTGAAAACCTCTGCTGATATGAGGTTCTTCTAGATACCACTATCAACGATGAAGTGCAGTGGGGTGCCCTTCACCCACATCTGTGAATAAAAAAGGCACTCACCTTCCTCTGGCTCATCTGGTTCACCGGGTTGGAGATTGGTGGTAGAAACAGTAGCATTGGGTTCTACCTCAATGATATGTCTCCCCCTTTCTAGTTCTTAATCAGAGTCAAAACCTGCATCTGATTTAGAGGCTTTCACCTCAGCCACCAACGACTTCTTTGAGTGGCAATCAATAGTGTTATGCCAGGGGCTCTTATGGAAGTTGCACCACTTCTCGGTATATTTATTTGTCTTTTAGGTGTCCTTCTTTGCTTGTGGCTTGAACTAGTTATCCCAAGGTTGTCCATATTTTTTGTCCTTTGTTCTGTGGGTTGGGGCCGCCCTTTCCTGGATTTTGTTGTGCGGGGTTCCCAGACCCAAATTTCCATGTCTTCTGTTTAATATTCTGCTCGATTTTGATGGCATATCGGTAGGCCACGCCCAAGAAAAAGATATCTAGAAGATCTATTTCATCGTGGATGTATCTATGCGGATCGTTGCGATACCTAAGTACCATATGTCGATTAGAATCATTGACGCCCAGCTTGGTGTGCAAGGTATGGAAGATATTTGTGAACTCAGGTACTGCTTCATCTCTTTTCTGTTGTAGTGGGGTCCATTTTGTTTACAGGTTGCCATAACTTATGACAGGGTAGTATTGTTCCTTAATAGCATCCCTGAAGAACTCCTAGGTGACTGTGACTATAAATAATGAGGGTTTCTTTGTTTCCTTTTGCTCACAAAAAGTTTCCCACCAATCTTTGACATGGGGAACAACTTTGAGGAGCACAAAAGTAATCATTTCTCTATTCGAGAAGTTATGGACAAAGAAATACCCTTCTAGTAGATTCAACCATTTGTCTACAACATCTGCCTCTATCTAACCTTCAAATATAGGAATATCAAAGTTTATTTGTACCTTGAATGGGGCGACGCCTTTGTTTGAGGAAGATGCGTCACTTGTTGGTAGCTGCCGAAGGATTTGCACAAAACTATCCATCATCTCATTCCTCTGTTGCATGAGGGCTTCCTCAAGAATTTTTTTGAAAGGATATCATGTCCCGTCATATTTATTTTCTCCCTCCATGAGAGGTCGTTTGGGCATGCGATAGATTTTTTCCTCAAGAGAAACAAGCTCGAGACCCAATTCTTTGTACCCTGACCTCGTTGGGGACATGCATTAAGAACGACAAGGAGCAGACCGCTCTGATACCACTGATCCATATTTTATGAGTAGAATGAAATGAATACATATTATTATTAAAATATGCTTAACATAGAATAATAGATATACAGTAAAACCGGTTTCTATTCAACAAAGAAATAAGTTGAAATTGTAAAATGCAGCGGAAAACAAGCTTGCTAGAATGGTGGTGGCTTATCTCTGAGAAGATATGGGATGGTTATGCTCATTCGAAAGAATATGAGTACAACAAGCCTCTGAAGGCCTTTTTACAATAAACGAGAATGCCAAACAATCTATACATCCAAAAACCTAACCCTAGGAGATGAAGTGCCAAAAGTCATGTGGGCCCCATGGGGTAAGTTAGTACATCAACTTTCGGGGGTCGTAACTTTTGCATATGATCTTCATTTTAGGTGCACGATAGCCCATTGGAAAGGAGGTCTATCTGAGGAATACACATGTTTCCCTCAAAATCTAACTCCATCTACAATTTGATTGTGGAAAGCCCTAAAAATGTTGTTTAGGGCCTGAAAACGGCCCCGGAAGTCAGGGACCCAAAAACTAGGAAAAAACTACCAAACTGGAAAACTTCCAAAATGAGCCAGTTGGAATAAGTGGGAGGCCACCGAAATCCATATGGATCAAGATATTAACTAAATCCTAAGTGTCTAAATATCCTAACAATACACAGGTTGGTCGTGCATAGCACATGTTTCTGTGTTATGGTAGAGTTTTCAAAAGATTTATCTTTCTTGCTAAGAAGTGTTTTTGCTTCTCGGGTCTTCCTGATTTCTCCAAAGTATCTATTGATTGTATTTGGATAGGTTCAAGGCTCAATTGAACTTGAAATTTGTAAATAATCTTTGTTGTTTCTTTGTTTCTTTTGTTTGTTGTCAAGGTTAAGGATGAACTTATGAGCGTTAGATCCTCCTATGGATTCTAGTGAATCCTTGCTTTCAAGTAGTGGCTTAGATTCTATGTCAGTATTGGGTTTGTCTTCTCTTTCCATTTATTATGCTTTGAAAAATGAAAAAATATCATTTTCTTGTTATTTTCATTTCTAAGTATACAAAAAAAATTGTTGTAGTTCATTAACTGCATTTTCATTTTTGTATGCATTTTCATTTGGTATTTGTAGCACAGGATGTTTATTACAAAAGAAAAGAGTTATAATTCCAAAGTTCCTTCTAGGATGCTTCCTTGAAATTTTAGTAGTTTTCATCGCATTATGAATGTTGGTTGTGGAGATTGATTATCTTCCTCATTCAGAGGTTTGTTTCAGCCGTGCTTGGACCCCATTCTTTAACGGGGGGGTGTGGGGGGGCTTTCTCCCCCACAATTGTCGCCAGGAGGGTGCAAGGGGGGATAATTTGCTTTTGTAGCCCCCCCTAGTGATCGATTCGGGGGAAGCGTCCCCAAAGAGAAATATCGGGAAAAATTGCCTTGTAAAATATTGTAATTTCATAGTCAATCTGGATCGTTCATTATAAGGTCGCGAATCTGACGGTAGAATTTATTTTTAGGGTTTTTTTCCCTAGAAGGAAACCCTCTCTTATGAGGGAATTGTAATGCGGTTGTGTATTATCACGAATATTGTATTCTGAGAGAGGAGATTGTGATATAAAGAAGAGGAAGTTATAGTGGGTGTGTTGTAGGTTGTATCCCTTCATTTTGATGGATAATAATAAGGAAGGACTTGGTAATTTATCTGGTGGACGTAGCCCACACTGGGTGAACCACGTATATCCATGTCTTTATTGTATTGTGTATCTTTTGTGTTTTATTTCCGCATTTGTTTTATTTTATTTCTTTGCGATCTTGTTTTTCTAACAAATGGTATCAGAGAGAAAGGTAACTCGCAGGAAAAGAGGGTTCCTGGTTCAAGTGGGAACAATGGGGGAAGACAGAAAGTTTAGGGTCGAGAAATTTAACGACGAAAACTAATAGTTATGGAAGATGTAGATGGAAGATTATTTATATCATAAGGATCTGTTCCTACCATTGGGAGGAATAGTAAAGAAATCGACGACCATGAAGGATGAAGAATGGGAGGTTCTTTACAAAAAGGCACTAGGAACAATACGACTGAGCCTGGTAGCATCGGTGGCTTTCAATATTTCAAAAGAAAAGACAACGAAGGAGCTGGTGGATGCATTGGATAAATTGTATGAAAAACCCTCAACATCCAATAAGGTATTTCTAATGAAGCGATTATTTAATATGGAGATGTCATAAGGTGGGTTTGTTGTAGATCATTTAGATGAATTCAATACGGTTACTAATAAGCTAAGTTTTGTAAAAGTGAACTTTGATGATGAGGTCATGGATCTTCTAATCTTGTGCTCATTTCCAGAAAGTTGGAACGGCTTGGTCATGGTTGTAAGTAACTCTGTCCCTGGTTCAAATAATCTAAAATTTGATGATGTTTTTGGTGTTCTCCTGAGAAAGGAAATGTGACAGAAAAACACAGGTGAGACATCAGGTAATGATTTAAACATGGAGAACAGGGGAAGAAAAAAGGATAGAGGAAAGGGATCAAGAAACCACGAGAATTCTAGGAAGGGAAGATCCAAATCCAAACTAGGAAAAATAAAGTGTTGGAATTATGGGAAGAAAGGACATCTGAAGAAAGACTGCAGAGCTCCAAAGAAACAAAGAGATAGATAGTAGGAGAAAAATCAAGAAGCAAATGTAACATGTGATGTGTTACAAGATGATTTGATTTTTTTCTGTAGATAATATTTCTAAGTCTTGGGTAGTATATTCAGGGACTTCATTTCATGCCACACCCCATAGGAAACATTTTCTAGATTATGTTCAAGGTGATTTTGGACAGGTTCATTTGAGTGATGATACACCATGAAAAATTGTTGGAATGGGAAAGGTACAAATAAAGCAAAAGAATGGAAACCAATGGTTGTTGAAAGAGGTAAGACATGTTCCAAATCTAAGGAAAAGTCTAATTTCAACTAGGAAGTTGGAAAATGAAGGTTGTATATCTATATTTACAGATAAGGCATGGAAGGTCACCAAAGGATCATTGGTGATAGCAAAAGGAGAGAAGGTAGGTACATTGTATGTGTGTAATGGTAATATTGACTCTTCTATATCTTTAGATTCTACAGGAGTGGATACAACATTGTGGCATCATAGGCTTGGACACATGAGTGGTAAGGGGATGCATATAATTCACAAAATAAATTTGTTTCCAAATCTTAAACAAATTGATTTGGATTTATGTGAGCATTGTGTTTATGGAAAACATAAGAGAGTCATATTTCTTAGATTCGGAAAAGAAAAGAAGAGTGAAAGGTTAGAACTTGTGCATACAAATGTATGGGGACCAGCTCAAGTATCATCTTCTGGTGGCTCTCATTGTTATGTTACTTTTATTGATGATGAAACTAGAAAAACTTGGGTTTATTGCATTCGACAAAAATCTAATGTTTTTAACAAAATTCATTAGTATATCAAACCAACGATAAAGATGACATGACAACAAACATAAAACATTAGTTATGATAATCATGTCAGTCATTAAGTCCTTTTGAGCATTATCTAGAGGTTAAAGATGCATCCATCCATTCACACATGTGTTGGTATCCAAGGAGCTATTGGTTCCAATGTCAGGAAGAAATTTGTTGTCTAAAGAAGATAGGATGATTCTTGACATGGTGAAGGATAAGTGAAGTCTTAGTTCAAAGGATGAAAAGATTGGGTGAATTAGTGAGAAAAGCAATGTACTCATGTTCGTGAGAACAACTATTCTGATATGTGACCGATGTCTATCATTGGAACTATGTTGATGTGGTATAAAAGTGCATTGGAGGCTTTGATAACAAGTGCATCGGCTATAGGATAGGGATGTCGGTGGAGTTCATAAGAAATTCACCGATACATAAAGTTATTATCAACAATGTTTAGAGAAAAGAAGGGAGATAGGATTGTACCAGAGGGAATGTTATGAAGTGTGTCGGTGCATAAAGCTATGTATCGGTGGAGTTAGCACAAAACTAGCCGGTGTGTACCGATGACATTGGTTCCAGGTTTGATGATGAAGCGAAGACATTTGTGTTAATTGTTTCGATATCATAATTTTTATACCAGAGAAGTTGTCATTAATTTCCTTGATGAAGGAGACTTGTACCAGATCAATTCATAACAAATTTTTCGATGTGGAAACGAAGGTTTCAGTGTCAATCTTAGAAAATATATCAGTGTACGTCAGTGGAGTTAGTAAGAAATTTGTCAGAAGGATATCATAAGTGTCGGTGAAGCCGTCCACAAATTTTTCGATGGATCATTCATTCCAAAAATGACTAATTGTTTCGGAAAGGAATGTGCAAGCGATTGGGTATTCAAAGGAACATGCCATAAGTTAAGTTTGGCTTGGAGATAGGTCCTTGGATTTATGCTCAACCATGCTCTCTCTAGAAGAATATTTCCTATAGTCTCGGGGGCTTGATAAGGGAAACGTTTGCAATGTGGTTCTATATTCACCCATTTTATTTCTATGGTACGATCTAGGGCTTCTATAGGCTTCTATTGGTGTAAAACAAAGACAAACACAAGAGCTTGATTAATGGTGAGGGTACTAGGAAAGAGAGGAGTCGAATAATTCCAAATAAGGAGCATGAGAAGTAGTCGGGTTATGGTTAGGTCTAGAGGGAGATGGGTTATGGAACAGATAAGAAATGAGGGGAAAGACTAAGGCTATTGTAGATTTTGGCTTTCCACTAGTTAGGGCATCGTGAGTGATGAGGACAAGAGAAATGAAGGGTAAGGAACGAGTGGTTATATGGAGGATCCACTCCATAGGGTTTCCATTTTAGATTAAACCAATAATGAAATCGAAAAAAAAAAGTGATGTGGCAAGGGTCCCACCTTGCCTTGATGACACGTGAACAGGTAAGGAGTTTCAAGATAGGCAAGGCGCTTCCTGAGGATTTTCTCATGCATAAGAAAATCTCACTCCTCCTCCTCTTGACAATGAGCTATGAAAAGTAGAATGAGGAAATGAAAGACCAAACAATTTATTTATAACCTCTTGGGCTTGGGTTTCAAGATATCGGGGAGATCCATGGAATGACATCAATGTTAAGTTTGGGCTCGTCGATGAAGAAGTTGGGAATTTCTCTGGTCATATTGGCTAAGTTCGTAGTAACTCTTCCAATTGTATTGGAGAAGACAATGGTAAGTCCACCGATAAGGAGTTCAGTGTACTAGTAGAGTTGGAAGGAATTATTCTAGTGATATAGGCGATGAAGGTAGGAAATATTTCGGTCGTACTGGAGGCAATGCCAAAAACTTGACCGAAAATGGAGCCTGCATACCAAAGTATTTGAGAGGAAGTTTTTTGCGGTGTATCAAAGACAATCACATTAACTCCTCATAGTGTATCGACATAGTTCATGGGAACTCCTTCAATTATAAAAATTTATTCCTTATAAATGTTTAAGTATAAAAAACAGAAACCCAACTAGACTTGCAAGATAAAACAATTTCATTATAGGGGCATGAGTAGGATTTTAGATAGAATCAAGAAGTTGATGTAGCTAAGAGGGACTTAAAAAAAAAAAGGTCCCATTTTTGTGGTTGTTTTTTTATTCTATAAGTGAAAACACAAGAAATAGGGAGGTGTTGATGCTTGGCACAACAAGTGTATTGATTCATTTTTATGTGTGTTAGGGATTATGGATTAGTTTTGTGAGCGGTATGAGTAAGTATATTAAGGCTACACTGATCCGGATTTAGGATCGAAATGAACTGATTAACAGACTGAATATAATAAACACAGAGATATGAATAACAACATAGATATCAAGTGAACAATATATTCTATTGAATAAATGAAATAGGTTGAAACTGTAAAAATCCAAAACTGAAACACTTGCTCGAATGGTGGTAGCTATCTCTGAGAAGAGATGTGGCTGCTATGCATATCCTTCTGAGAAGAATGATTACAATGAGGCTCTAGAGGCCCTTTTAACATTATTCATGAATTCTAAAACCCTAGACATCCAAAAATCTAATCCTAGGAGATGAAATGCCAAAATTTATGTGGGACCCTATGGGTAAATTGGTACCTCAACTTCTCGGGGTCGTAAATTTTGCATATGGCCTCCATTTTAGGCGCATGATAGCCCGTTGAAAAGGTATTTTTGAGAACTACACATTACACTGTCAAAATCTGAATCTGTCTAAAATTTGACTGTGGAAAGAAAAAAAACATTGTTTAGGGCCCCAAAACGACCCTAGAAGTACAACAAGATGTGCTGACATGAAAACATACAAAATAAAATAGTTTGATTAAGTGGGAGGCCACCATTATCCACCTGGAATATGTGTAGGGCTTCAGACATCCCTGGAAGTATAAAACCCACAATTACAAAGAAGTATAGAAGAATGTGTTGAACTAAAAACTATCAAGAGGAGCCAGCTAGAATATGTGGGTGGCCACCAATATCCACCTGGATCAGTCCTCCCCCCTTAGGAAGAAATTTTATCCATTGCGTTAAGTTCCCCCATTAGGTAAGGAAACTTCTCTTGAATTTGGCCCCTAGTGACCAACTTTCCTTGGTGTAGGAGTTGTCCTGCCTTAACAATTCGATAAATATAGATCCTTTGCTGGCGAGTTCCCTTAACCTGGTGTCCACTATCTGATAAGTGGATTCATGTTCCATGCAGTCAGGGTTGAGCTCTGTTGGTGTCAGTTGTTCTGCGAACTCTGAGGTGTCCAATAATGGTGGAAAATATGGCCGAAGGAGGTAGACATTGAACACTGGGTGCAAGCCAAGGAAGGGTGGAGTGTTGAGCTCAAAAGAATTTCTACCTGCAACCTTGGTGATAGTGTAAGGCCCATAGAGAAGTGGATGGAGCTTCTTATGGGGCCCTGTAAGATGCTCTTTTTTCAAATGTAACCAAAACTTGTCTCCAACCTAAAACTGGTGTGGTACCCTGTGTTGATCATGGCGTTGCATGTACTTAGCATTGGCTTTATGCAAAATATCATGGACCTATTGGTGGATGTGTTGAATTCTCTCAATGCATCTGGTGGATTTTTTGGTCTGAGACTGAACATGGGAAGTGTTTGTCTCTGTGGTTGCAAGAGGTAGTCAAACATCAATGGGATGGAAGGGTTGGAATCCCAACCCCACCTGAAATGGACTATGGTCGGTGGAGGTATGGAGAGACCTATTGTAACTATGTTGAACATAGGGGAGACTCTCATCCCATGTACACTAATGCTTAGAGTTGTACATGTGTAGGATGTGCACAATCATACGATTGAATACCTCTTTTTGGTCGTCTGTTTGGGGATGGAAAGAAGTGGATTTAGTGAGCTTGGTGTCCAACAGTGACCAGAGACTCGACCAAAATGTGTTGAGGAGCCTGTTGTCCTGGTTGGAGATGATGGTTTGTGGTATCCCAAAATGGACCCACACTTTTTCGAAGAAGAGCTTGGTAGTATCTTTTGTTGTGATGTTCTTATTGTAGGCTGTGAGGATGGCCATCTTCTAAAATTGATCAATGACCACAAATACATAATCATTTCCTTGCTTGGTGGATGGAAGGCCTGACATGTAATCCATCGAGATGGATTCCCAAGGCTTCTCGGGAGTAGGAAGAGGGATGTATAAGCCTTGATTATTGATGGCTGGCTTGGAAATGGCACATGCAATGCAAGATCCGATATGCTTGTTGATGTCCTGTCAAATTTTTGGCCAATAAAAATGTTTCTGTAGAACAAACAAAATTCTCTCCATGCCAAAATGGCCTTCCATATGATTGTGGTGGGCTTCCCAAATCATCTTTACATTCTCTCTTCCAGAAAAACAAAGATGGCCCAAATGGAATAACAGTCTGTCCTGAATGTGAAAATCGGTGACATTCGCGCCTGTACCCAAGAGTTGATAGGTGGTGGAGAAGTTTGGATCTTGCTGATAAAGTTGGGGCCACTCAAATGCCTAATGTCCATAGGAATGTATCATAGTTGTGAGTGCATCCAAGGAAGGTTGACTGAGGTAGTCAACGACATGATTTGTGCTCCCTTTCTTATACTTGATGTTGAGATGGAACTGCTGCAGTTAGGTGGACCACTTTTGATGGTGGTCATTTTGCAACTTCTCCTGTGTCTGTATGAACTGTAGAGGCTTGTGATCAGTGTGGGTGATAATCTCCATTCCAAGTATGTAATGTTTCCATTGATGACAAGCTTGTAAAATGTAATACATTTCCTTGTCATAGGTGGGGTATTTCTGGACACTATCTGAGAGTGTCTCACTATGGTATTCTACTGGATGACTGTGTTGAGTGAGAAATGCACCTAAGATATAGTCAAATGCATCAGTATCAATCTTGAATGGTTGTTGCAGTTTGGGTAAAGAGAGTAATGGAGTTGAGCACAAGATATGCTTCATATCATCAAATGATCATTGTTTTATCTTCCCCCACATGAATTTTTCCCTGCCACCACCCTTGGTCACTTGGCGGAGGGACCATGCAATATGGGAGAATCCCAACACAAACCGTCGGTAGAATTTGGCTAGTCCCAAGAAGCTTTGAAGCTCGGTTAGTGTGGTCAAGGCTAGCCAGTCACAGATGACTTGGATCTTAGCTAGATCAACATGTACCCCATGCTCATATACAATGTAGCCCAATTATTGGACTATTTTCATGCAAAAGGAACATTTTTCCAAGTTGGCATATAGCTTGTGCTGCCACAGAGTGCTCAAAACCTATTGAATATGACACATGTGCTCCTCCCAAGTTATGTTGAAGGTGAGGATGTCATCCAAATATACCACCACAAAAGAGTTGGTGAAGGGTCTCAATACATCATCCATCAACCTCATGAAAGTGGTTGGTGCATTTGTTAATCCAAAGGGCATGACCAACCATTCAAAGAGACCTTCTTCAAATTTGAAAGTTGTCTTCCGTACATCAGTTGGTTCGATGGGAACCTGGTGGTAGCCATACTTCAAGTCAATCTTACTGAAGAAATTTCCCCCCATGAGTTGGTCAAGATGGTCATCAATCCTAGGAATTAGGTATCGGTTCTTGGATGTGATTTTGTTTAATTCTCTGTAATTAATGCAGAGTCGCCAGGTCATGTCCTTCTTTTGTACTAGCACAATAGGGCTTCCACAAGGGGAGGAGTTGGGTATGATTTTCCCCTTTTGAAGAAGCTCTTGGATTTGATGCTTGATTTCATCATTTTCCATCAGCGAGCGACGATAGAATGGTCCATTAGGAATAGGTGCACCAAGGGTTAGATCAATTGGATTCTTTACTTGGCAGTGCGTCGGTACTCCGGTGGGTGAGGAGAAGATTTCTCTATACTCTTCCATGATCCCGTCCACTTGATTCTTCTGCAAAGAGAGGCTCTGTGTAGAGGCCATAGATGTGGCAATGAACTTCTGCTTACTATATCACCAAGAAGATGAAATTCCCAGTCTGTGAAGTGAAAGAGCCCCCTTTACCCACTTTTGTGAGTGAAAGAGTCATCCCCCTTCCTCTGGTTCTTCTGGTTCTCTTGGCTAGAATCTGGTGGTAGTGACAATGGAACTGGGTTCAACATTGATAATCTGCTTCCCTCCTTTTGGACTTGATTCAGAGTTAGAATCGACCTCTGACTTGGAAGCCTTCATCTTGGCCATGAGTGACTTCTTAGAGCGACATTATCCAGTGTTGTGCTAAGGTATTTTATGGTATTCACACCATTTTCCCATGTCCTTCTTCATCTTCTCATTGCCCTTCTTGTGTTGTGGCTTGGATTGGTTGTCCCGAGAATGGCCATATTTGATCTGTTCCTTGTTTTGTAGGTTGGGGCCACCTTTTCCCTGCTTCGGTTGTGAGGAGTTTGCAGATCCAAACTCTCACCTCTTCTGCTTAAATTTCTTCTCGATCTTGAAAGCATATCTATAAGTCGTACCCAACAAGGCGATGTCTAGAAAATCCATTTATGTTTGAATGTATCTATGCAAAAAACCATAGTATTTGAGCATCATATGTTTCTCAATTTCTTTGATAACCATTTCAGTGCGTAGGGTATGGAAAATATTGGTGGAATATGGTACTGTCTGGTCCCTTTCCTGATGCAGGTAGGTCGATCTAGTGTACTGGTCCTCATAGCTTCCAACAGGGTAGTATTGTTCTTTAATGGCATCCTGGAAGGAATCCCATGTAGGGGAAACCACAAATATTTCATATTCCTCTATGGTCCTTTTCTCAGAGTAAGTATCCCACTAGTCCTTAACGTGGGGGACGACCTTGAGGAGTGCAAAAGTAATATTTTCCCTATCGGAAAAATTGTGGACCGAAAATACCCTTCGAGTAGATTCAACCATTTATCTACAACATACACATCTATCAGTCCTTCAAATAATGAAATATCAAAATTTACTTGTACCTTGAAGGGGGTTGCATGGCCTCTTGATGAATATGCTTCTTTCGTGGGTAGCTACCGAAGGATATGCACAAAATTTTCCATCATTTCGTTCCTTTTTTGCACAAGGGATTCCTCCAACAACATTTTAAATGGTTCTCCTACTCCATCATATTTCTTTTCACCCCCCATGGGTTGTTGTCAGGCTCAGTGCGAACGATCTTGCAAAGGCTCGATTGGTTAGAGTCCCAACTTCTTGTACCCAGATCTTGTCGGGGACATGCACGAAGAAAAATAAATGAAGAGCATACGTCTCTAATACCATTGATATGGATTTAGGAGTGTAATGAACTGATTAAAAGAATGAATACAATAAACACATAGATATGAAGAACAACACAAATATCTAGTGAACAATATATTCTATTGAATAAATGAAATAGGCTGAAACTGTAAAACTGCAAAACTTAAACACTTTCTCATATGGTGGTAGCTATCTCTGAGAAGAGATGTGGGTGCTACGTGCATCCATCTAAGTAGAATGATTAAAATGAGGCTCTAGAGGCCTTTTTAACATTAATCATGAATGCCAAAACCCTAGACATCCAAAAACCTAACCTTAGGAGATGAAACACCAAAGGTTATGTGGGCCCCTATGGGTAAGTTGGTACCTCAACTTCCTGGGGTCATAAATTTTTCATACGACCTCCATTTTAGGCCCGTGATAGCCTGTTGGAAAGGTATTTTCGAGAAATACACATTAAGCCATCAAAATGTGACTCCGTCTACAGTTTGACTGTGGCGGGAAAAAAAAAACATTGTTTAGGGGTCCAAAACAACCATGTAAGTACAAGAATATATGATGACATGAAAACATACAAAATAAGCCAGTTGGATTAGGTGGGAGGCCACCAGTATCCACCTAGAAGATGTGTAGGGATTTAGATATCCCTGCAAGTGTAGAACCCACAATTACAAGGAAGTATAGAAGAACGTGTTGAACTAAAAGATGTCAGGAGGAGCAAGTTGGAATAGGTGGGTGGCCACCAATATCCACCTGGATCAGTGCTCCCCCCTTAAGAAGCAATTTTCTCCATTGCATTGAGTTCCCCCATTAGGTGAGGAAAATTCTATGGAATTTGGACCCTAGTGAGCCACTTTCCTTGGTGTAGGAGTTGCCTTGCCTTGACAACCCGATAAAGATGGATCCTTTGTTGGCGAGTTCCCTTGACCTATGTGTCCACTATTTGATCAGTGGATGCATGTTCCATGCAGTCAGGATTGAGATCTATTGGTGTTAGATGTTCTGCGATCTCTGAGGTGTCCAATAATGGTGGAAAATATGGCTAAAGGAGGTCCACATTGAACATTGGGTGAAAGCCAAGGAAGGGTGGAGTGTTGAGCTCAAAAGCATTTCTACCCACAACCTTGGTGATATTGTAAGGCCTATAGCAAAGTGGGTGGAGCTTCCGATGGGGTCCTGTAAGATGTTCTTTTTGTAAATGTAACCAGACGTTGTCTCCAAACTGAAACTGGTGCGGTACCCTGTGTTGATCATGGTGTTGCTTATACTTAGCATTGGATTTCTGCAAAATATCATGGACCTATTAGCGGATGTGATGAATCCTCTCAACAAATCTGGTGACTTTTTCAGTCTCAGACTGAACATGGGAAGATTCTTTCTATGTGGTTGTGATAGGTAGTGCAACATCAGTGGGACCCAAGGGTAGGAATCCCAGCCCCACTTAAAATGGGATATGGCCGGTGGAGCTATGAAGAGCCCTGTTATAACTATGTTGAACATAGGGGAGACTCTCATCCCATGTACGCGGATTCTTAGAGTTGTACATGTGCAGGATGTGCACAATCATCTGATTGACGACCTCTTTTTGGCCATCTGTTGAGGGGTGGAAAGAAATCGATTTAGTGAGCTTGGTGTCCAACAGTGACCAGAGACAAAACCAAAATATGCTGAGGAGCCTGTTGTCCCGGTCGAAGATAATCGTTTTTGGTATCCCAAAATGGACCCACACTTTTTCAAAGAAGATCTTGGTAGTATCTATCGTTGTGATGTTCTTATTGTAGGCTGTGAGGATGGCCATATTTGAAAACCGATCAACGACCAAAAATACACAATCATTTCCTTTCTTAGTGGACGGAAGGCCTGAAATGTAATCCATCGATATGGATTCCCAAGGCTTCTCAGGAGTAGGAAGAAGGGTGTATAAGCCTTACTTCTAAATGGTTGGCTTGGAAATGGAACATGCAGTGCAAGATACGATATACTTGCTGACGTCCTGTCAAAGTTTTGGACAATAAAAATGTTTCTATAGAATGACCAAAGTTTTATCCATGCCAAAATGGCCTACCATATGATTGTAGTGGGATTCCCAAATCATCTTTACATGCTCGCTTGCAGAAAAACAAAGATGGCCCAGATCACATAACAGTCCATCCTGAATGTGAAAATCGATGACATTCATGCCTGTACCCAAGAGCTGATAGGTGGTGGCGAAGTCTGGATCTTGCTAATAAAGTTGGGGCCACTTAGATGCCTCATTTCCATAGGAATGTATCATAGTGGTGAGTGCAGCCACGGGAGGTCGAATGAGGCAGTCAACAACACGATTTGTGCTCCCTGTCTTATACTTGATGTTGAGATGCAACGTATGCATGTAGGTGGACCACTTCTGATGGTGGTTTTTCTGCAACTTCCCTTGTGTCTATATGAACTGCAGAGGCTTCTGATCAATGTGGATTATCATCTCCATTCCCAGAATGTAATGTTTCCATTGACGACAGACTTGTACAGTGGAATACATTTCCTTGTCATAGGTGGGGTATTTTTAGATAGTGTATGAGAGTGTCTCACTATGGTATGCCACCGGATAACTGTGTTGAGTGAGAACTAAGCCTACAACATAATTAGATGCATCAGTCTCAATATCGAATGGTTGTTGTAGATCGGGCAATGAGAGTAATGGAGCTTATCACAATTCATACTTCAGATCATCAAATGTTCATTGTTGTTCCTTCCCCCACATGAACTTTTCCCTTCCACCTCCCTTGGTCACTTTGTTGATGGCCCATGCAATATCGGAGAATCCCAACATGGACCATCGGTAGAAGTTGGCCAGTCCCAAGAAGATTCGAAGCTTGGTTAGTGTGGTCGGGGATGGACAGTCATGGATGACTTGGATCTTAGCTGGATCAACATGTACCCCATGCTCATCAACAATGTAGCCCAAGTATTGGACCATGTTCATGCCAAAGGATCATTTTTCAAAGTTGACATATAGTTTGTGTTGCCATAGAGTTCTCAAAACCTATTGAATATACTGCATGTGCTCCTCCCAAGTTTTGTTGAAGATGAGGATGTCATCCAAATATACCACCAAAAAAGTGTTGGTGAAGGGTCTCAATAGATCATCCATCAACCTCATGAAAGTGGTTGGTGCATTTTTTAAGCCAAAGGGCATGACCAACCATTCAAAGAGACCTTATTTATATTTGAAAGTTGTCTTCCATACATCAGTTGGTTCGATGGGAACCTGATGGTAGCCAGACTTTAGGTCAATATTGCTGAAGAAATTTTCCCACTTGAGTTGGTCAAGAAGGTCATCGATCCTGGGAATTGGGTACTGGTTCCTGACTATGATTTTTTTAATGATATGTAATCAATGCATAGTCACTAGGTGCCATCCTTCTTCTGTACCAGTACAATCATGATTTTGTAAGGGGAGGAGATGGGTCTGATGTGCCCCTTTTAAAGAAGTTGTTGGATCTGATGCTTGATTTCGTCATTTTCCATCAATGAGTGATGATAGACTAGTCCATTAGGAAGAGGTTCATCGAGGGTTAGATCAATTGGATGCTTGACTTGGTAGTGCGTCGATACTCCGGTGGGTGAGGAGAATATTTCTATGTACTCTTCCACGATCATGTCCACTTGATTATGCTACAAAGAGAGCCTCTATGTAGATGCCACAGATGTGGCGACGATCTTCTTCTTACTGTGAGAACGGATCACAAAGAAGATGAAATTCTAGGTCTGTGAAATGACCTTACTGCATTTCTTAGCAGAGATTAAAGAAATAACGGTAGATGGCGCTACCTATGGTATCATGTACAATTGTCTACCCAAAGTAATAATAACACTGCAGGGTCTAGACTCATACACAACATGACACTTCCACAAATATGGTTGTCCTAAAATAACATCACAAACTTCAAGGAGAGAGATATCACACAATACCTCATCTTTGAAAGGTTTGATGCTATAGGGAAGACGACATTGTTGGCTGACATAGAGATGTCTTCCTTGGAGAAGCTAGTCGATGGTGTAGGGATGTTGGTGCAGTGTTCATCGACAGGTCCAACCGCTTGACGAACTCTGCTGAGATTAGGTTCTTTTGACTATTGCTATCGAAAATGAAACGAAGTGGATCCCCCTTTACCCACATCTGTGAGTGAAAGAGGCATTCCCCTTCCTCTGGTTCTTTTGGTTCGCTTGGTCGGACTTTAGTGGTAGCGACAGTGGTACTAGGTTCAACATTGTTAATCTGCTTCCCTCTTTCTAGAATTGATTCAGAGTCAGAATCGACCCTGACTTGGAATCCTTCAGCTCGACCACGAGTGAGTTCTTGGAGAGACATTCTTTAGTGTTGTGCCAAGGGATTTTATTATATTCACACCATTTTCCCATGTCCTCCTTCGTCTTCTCATTCCCCTTCTTGTGTTGTAGCTTGGACTGGTTGTTTCGAGAGTGGAAATATTTTCTTTGTCCCTCATTGTGTGGGTTGGGGTCGCCTTTTCCATGCTTCGGCTGTGAGGAGTTTGCGGATACAAACTCTCACCTCTTCTTCTTAAATTTTTTTTCGATCTTGAAAGCATATCTATAAGCCGTACCCAATGAGGCAATGTCCATAAAATCCATTTCCGTTTGAATGTATCTATGCAAACAACCATGGTATTTGAACACCATATGTCACTCAGAGTCTTTGATACCCAATTTGGTGCGTAGGGTATGGAAAATATGAGTGAAATCTGGTATTGTCTGGTCCCTTTCCCGACGCAGGGTGGTCCATCTAGTGTACTAGTCCTCGTAGCTTCCAACATGGTAGTATTGTTATTTAATGGCATATCAGAAGGAATCCCATGTAGGGGAAACCACAAATATTTCACATTTCTCTATGGCCCTTTTCTCAGAGTAGGTATCCCACTAGTCCTTAACATGGGAGATGACCTTGAGGAGTGAAAAATTAATCTTTTCCTTATCAGAAAAATTGTGGACTGAAAAATACCCTTCGAGCAGATTCAACCATTTATATACAACATCGACATCTATTAGTCCTTCAAATAATGGAATATCAAAATTTACCTGTACCTTGAAGGGGGTTGCATGGCTGCTTGATGAAGATGCTTCTCTTGTGGGTAGCTGCCGAAGGATTTGCGCAAAGTTGTACATCATTTCGTTCCTTTGTCACGCAAGGGCTTCCTCGAGCAACATTTTAAAAGGATCTCCTGCTCCATCATCTTTATTTTTTTCCCCCATGGGTTGTTGTAGGGCTCAACATGGTCGATATTGCAAAGGATCGATTGGTTTGAGTCCCAACATTTTTTACCCAGATCTTGTCAGGGACATGCATGAAGAAAAATAAATGAACATCATAACTCTCTGATACAACTGATCCGGATTTAGGAGCGAAATGAACTGATTAACAGACTGAATACAATAAACATAGAGATATGAAGAAAAACATAAATATCCATTGAACAATGTCTTCTATCGAATAAATGAAATACGCTAAAACTGTAAAACTATAGAACTAAAACACTTGCTTGAATGGTGGCAACTATATCTGAGAAGAGATGTGGCTGTTACGTGCATCCATATGAGAATAATGATTACAATGAGGCTCTAGAGGAATTTTTAACATTACTTATGAATGCCAAAACCCTATACATCAAAAAATCTAACCCTAGGAGATGAAACACCAAAATTTATGTGGGCCCCTATGGGTAAGTTGGTACCTCAAGTTCCCGGGGTCGTAACTTTTTTATACGACCTCTGTTTTAGGTGCGTAATAGCCCATTGGAAAGGTATTTTCGATAACTATGCATTACGTCGTCAAACTTTGACTTTGTCTATAGTTTGAATATGTTGAGCCAAAAAAACATTGTTTAGGGCCCCAAAATGACCCTGGAAGTATAGAAAGATGTGTTGACATGAAAACATACAAAATAAGCTAGTTGTATTAGGTGGGATGCCACCAATATCCACCTAGAAGATGTGTAGGGATTCAGATATCCCTGGAAGTGTAGTACCCACAATTACAAAGAAGTACAGAAGAAAGTGTTGAACTAAAAACTATCAAGAGAAGCCAGTTGGAATAGGTGGGTGGCCACCAATATCCACCTAGATCATATACAAATTAGTGTTTTAAGATTTTAGTGTATTAAGGGATATGTATTACTTTGTTTGAGGTCACACTTCCAACATGTTAGGGGTTAGTGCATTAAGGGGTACAAGTTAGTTTGTTAGGTAATTAGTGTGTTATGAGGTACAAGTTAGTGTTTTACTAGTGTCTCTTAGTGTGTTATGATGTATAGAGGGTTAATGCATTAAGGTGTACAATTTAGTTTGTTAGGTAATTAGTGTGTGCATTAAGGGGAGATCCATGGAATGGAATGAGTGTTAATTTTGGGCTTGTTGATGAAGAAGTTGGGAATTACTCTGGTCATACCGGCAGAGATTTTAATAACTCTTCCGATTGTACAAGAGAAGACGATGGTAAGTCCATCGATAAAGAGGTCAGTGTAATAGTAGAGTTGGAAGGAAGTCTGTCGGTGATATAGGTGATGCAGGTAGGAAATATTTTGGTCGTATTGGAGGTAATGTCAACAAATTGATCAATAATGGAGCCTGCATACTAGAGTAGTTGGGAGAAATGTTTTTGGGGTGTATGAAAGAAAATTGCATGAACTCCTCCAGTGTATCGACAGAGTTCGTGGGAACTCCTTCAATTATCAAAATTTATTCCTTACAAATGTTTAAGTGTAAAAAATAGAAACCAAACCAAACTTGCAAGATAAAACAATTTCATTAGAGGGGCATGAGTAGGATTTTAGCTAATATCAAGAAGTTGAGGGAGCTAAGAGGGATTTAAAACAAAAGGGCATGGGTATGCATTAGAGTATTAGGGCCTATGTATTAGCGATTTACAAGATTAATATGCTCAAGGGTATGCATTAGAGTATTAGGGCCTATGTATTAGCATGTTATAAGGATAGTGTGTTAGTGTGAGTATCTTAGTGGTTACGTGTGTTAGGGGGTATGGGTTAGCTTTCCAAGGGATATGGGTTAGTATATTAAGGGTATATGGGTTAGCGTTTCAAGGATTTAGTGTACTAGGAGTATGTTTTATTGTGTTTAGGGCTGTATCATGTTAGGGGTTGAAATTCTATGTGTTAAGGGGCTAGTGTGTTAATTCTATGTGTTAAGGGGTAAGTGTGTTAATGGATACACACTATTTGTGTTATGGGGTGCAAATTATTGTTTTACTAGTATATATTAGTGTTAGGAGGTATATGCATTTAATATGTTTCAAGTATAAGTTAGATTGTTAAAGGGTACAAGTTATTGTGTTAACAGGTATGTTAGGGGTCATAATGTGATTTGATAATAATTTTGTAGGTTACACATTCTATTAACAATAATAATGTGTTAATTCATTATGTTATAAGAGATTTAGAAAACAACGATTAATCTATTAATAGTGGTTATGTTTTATGTGTTAGATGGTTTGACTCTTAACACCGTAAATGAGCCATGACTCTAGAATATAAATATAAATATGGTTATTGATATAAAATAAAGGAGGAAAATAAGGTCAAATTTTGGAGCCAAAATTTGGTTGATTTAGGGAACTATATATGGTTCTAATTGTGCCTGAAATAACACCAACTTAATGTAGACAGATATAATTTTATATTATCCCAATAAAATAATTATATGTGTTAGAAGGTATGAATTAATGTGTTAGGAGATACAAATTAGTGTGTTACCATATTAGTGTGTTGGTGGGTAGGAGTTAGAGTATTAGGGGGTATGGGTTATCATGTTAAAATGGATAGTGTGTTAGGGTGTGTGGCATAGTAGTTATGTGTGCTACGTGGTATGGGTTAGTTTTTCAAAGGTAATGAGTTGGTATGTTTACGGTATATGGATTAGTGTTATAATGGTTTATTGTATTAGGGAGTATGTGTTATTTTTTTGAGGTCATAGCATATTAGAGACGTCGGTTGTCTGATGGCCGAAGGGTTGTGGGGGCGATATCGAGCATTGCCCCAGCCCCCCTGCGGGCCATGCCCAGGTCTCGTGGTGCTATTAAAGGGTGAAATTTAGTGTGTTAAGGGGTTAATGTACTAAGGGGTACAAAGTAAGTATTTGTTTAGGTAGTTAGTATGTTATGGGGTACAATTTAGTGTTTTAGTAATATCTATTAGTGTGTTAGGATGTATATGCAGTGTGTTGGGAAGTATATGCATTTACTCTGACTTAGGGTACAAGTGTGTAAAGGGGTATAGGTCTTGTGTTTAGTCATATAGGTCAAGTAATAAGGATTAGTGTGTTAAGGGGTATATGTTAGTGTGTTTGGAGGTATGAATGATCCAGATTTAGGAGCGGAATGAACTGATTACAGACTGAATACCATAAACATAGAGATAGGAAGAATAACAAAAATATTCAGTGAATAATATATTCTATTAAATAAGGAAATAGGATGAAACTGTAAAACTGCAGAACTGAAACTTGCTCGAATGGTGGTAGTTATCTCTGAGAAGAGATGTGGCTTCTACGTGCATTTGTCTGAGTAGAATGGATTACAATGAGGCTCCATAGGAACTTTTCATATTACTCATGAATGCCAAAAACCTAGACATCGAAAAATCTAACCCTAGAAGGTGAAACGCCAAAAGTCATGTGGGCCCTATGGGTAAGTTGGTGTAATTTGGTACCTCAACTTCCTAGGGTCATAACTTTTTCATACGACCTTTGTTTTAGGCACGTGATATCATGTTGGAAAGGTATTTCAGAGAACTACACATTCCATCATCAGACTCCAACTATGTATACAGTTTGACCATGGAGAGCCAAAAAAACAATGTTTAGGGCCCCAAAATAGCCTTGAAAGTACAAAAATATGTGTTGACAAGAAAACATACAAAATAGGAAATTTGGATTAGGCGAGAGGACACCCATATCCACCTGGAGAATGTGTGAGGCTTCAGACATCCCTAGAAGTGTAGAACTCACAATTATAAATTAGTACATAAAGATCGCGTGCTGAAATAAACCGAACACGAGGACCCAATTGGAATAGGTGGGTGGCCACCAATATCCATCTGGATCAATCCTCCCCCCATTAGAAATAAATGGTCTCCATTGTGTTGAGTTCCCCCATCAACTGAGGAAACTTCTATTGGATTTGGCCTTGGGTGAGCCACTTTCCTTGGTGTAGGATTTGCCTTGCCTTGACAGCCCGATAAAGTTGGATTTTCTACTGGCAAGTGCCCTTGACCTGTGTGTCCACTTCCATGCAGTCAGGGTTGAGCTTTGTTGGTGTTAGTTGTTCAACGATCTCAGATGTGTCCAATAATGGTGGAAAATATGGCCAAAGGAGGTCCACATTGAATACTGGATGCAGACCAAGGAAGGGTGGAGTGTTGAGATCAAAAGAATTACTACCCACAACCTTGGTGATAGTGTAAGGCCCATAACAAAGTGGCCAAATCTTCTTATGGGGCCCAATGAGATGCTCCTTTTGCAAATGTAACCAGAATTTGTTGCCAACCTGAAACTGGTGTGGTACCATGTGTTTCTCGTGGCACTACTTGTACTTAGCATTGGATTTCTGCAAAATCTCCTGGACCTGTTGGAATATGTGTTGAAT
The DNA here is from genome assembly GCA_009831015.1 of Picea engelmannii. NCBI lineage: Eukaryota > Viridiplantae > Streptophyta > Pinopsida > Pinales > Pinaceae > Picea > Picea engelmannii. The sequence continues at coordinate 31,636 of ML822324.1, forward strand.
CCGCTCAATGAATCTGGTGGCTTTGTTGACCGCAGACTGATCAGGGTAAGAGTCTATCTATGCGATGGAAAGAGGAAGTGCAACATCAATGGGTCCCAAGGGTTGGAATCCCAGACCCACCTGAAATGAGCTATGGACGGTGGAACTATGGAGAGCCCTGTTGTAACTATGTTGGACATATGGGATACTCTCGTCCCATGTACAGAGATGCTTAGAATTGTACATGCACAGGATGTGAAAAATCATCTGATTGACGACCTTAGTTTGGCCATCGGTTTGGGGGTGGAAAGAAGTGGATTTTGTGAGCTTGGTGTCCAAAAGAGACCAGAGACTCGACCAAAAGGTGTTGAGGAACCTGTTGTCTTGGTTAGAGATGATGGCCTGGGGTATCCCAAAGTGAATCCAAACTCGTTCGAAGAAGAGCTTGGTAGTATTGGCTATTGTGACAGTCTTCTTACAGGCTATGAGGATGGCCATCTTTGAAAACTAATCAACGACCACAAACACGCAGTCATTTCCATGGTTGGTGGATGGAAAACTAGACATGTAATCCATGGAGATGGACTCCCATGGCTTCTAAGGAATAGGAATAGAGGTGTATAATCCTTGCTTCTTTATGGTCGGTTTGGAAATGGCACAGGTAGTGCAAGATATGATATAATTTATGACGTCCAATCCATGTTTTGGCCAATAAAAATATTTCTAAAGGATGACCACAGTTTTCTCTATGCCAAAATGTCCTGCCACCTTACTGTAGTGGACTTCCCAAATCATCTTTGCATGCTCGCTTGTAGGAACATAGAGATGGCCCAGGTGGCATAAGAGTCTGTCTTGAATGTGAAAATCAATGACAGTGGCATCGGTACCCAAGAGTTGATATTTGGTGGTGAAGTCCAGATATTGCTGGTAAAGTTGGGGCCACTTCGATGTCCCATGTCCACAGGAATGGAGCATAGTGGTAAGTGTAGCCACAGGAGGCCGACTGAGGCAGTCAGCGATACGATTGGAGATACTTGTCTTATACTTTATGTTGAGATGGAACTGTTGCAAGTAGGTGAACCACTTCTAATGGCGGTTGTTCTGCAATTTCCCCTATGTCTGTATGAACTGTAGAGGCTTGTGATTAGTGTGTATGATAATCTCTGTCCGTATAATGTAATGTTTCCATTGACGACATGCTTGTACAATGGAATACATTTCCTTCTCATAGGTGGGGTATTTACAGACAATATTAGAGAGTGTCTCACTATGGTATGCCACCAGATGCCCATGTTGAGTGAAAAATGCACCCACATCATAGTCAGAGGCATCAGTCTCAATCTCGAATGGTTGTTGCAGATCGGGCAAGGAGAGTACTGGAGATGAGCACAGATGATGTTTCATATCTTCGAATGCCCATTGAATCTCCTTCCCCCACACGAACTTGGCCCTACCACCACCCTTGGTCACCTAGATAAGGGCCCAGGCAATATGGGAGAATCCCAACACGAATCGTCGGTAAACATTGGTGAGTCCTAAGAAGCTCCGAAGGTCGGTTAGTGTGGTCGGGGCTGGCCAGTCATGAATGACTTGGATCTTAGCTGGATCAACATGTACCCCATGCTCATCAACAATGTATATAAGATATTGGACCTTGTTCATGCCAAAAGAGCATTTTTCCAAGTTGGCATAAAGCTTGTGCTGTCGTAGAGTGCTCAAAACCTGCTGAATATGCCGCATGTGCTCCTCCCACATTTTGTTGAATATGAGGATGTCATCCAAATATACTACCACAAAGGAGTTGGTGAAGGGTCTCAATACATCGTTCATCAACCTCATGAAATTGGATGATGCATTTGTTAAGCCAAAGGGCATGACTAGCCATTCGTAGAGACCTTCCTTAGACTTGAAGGTTGTCTTCCAGACATTTGTTGGTTTGATGGGAACCTGGTGGTAGCCAGACTTCATGTCCATCCGGCTGAAGAAATTTTCCCCCTTGATTTGGTCAAAAAGGTCATCAATCCTAGGAATGGGATAGAGGTTCTTGACTATGATTTTGTTTAAGGCTATGTAATCAATGCAGAGTCGCCAAGTCCTATCCTTCTTCTGCACTAGTACAATTGGGTTTCCGCAAGGGGAGGATATAGGTCTAATGTGCCCCTTTTGAAGAAGCTCTTAGATTTGACGCTTGATCTCATCATTCTCCATCAATGAGAATCGATAGACTGGTCCATTAGGTAGAGGTGTGCCGGGAGTCAGATCAATTGGATGCTTGACTTGGCAGTGTGTCAGTACCCCTATAGGTGAGATGAAGATTTCTCTGTATTCTTCCACGATCCTGTCCACTTGCTTCTGCTACAAAGAGAGGTGTTTTGCAGAGGCCATGAATGTGGCGGTGACCTTCTGCTTACTATGAGCACGGATCACAAAGAATACAAACTTCCCAGTCTATGAAATGACCTTACTGCATTGCTTAGTAGAGATTAAAGAAATAGTAGTAGGAGGTGCCACCTCTGGGATCTTGTATAATTGTCTACCCAAAGTAATAATAACACTGCAGGGTCTAGACTCATACACAACATGATGCTTCCACAAATATGGTTGTCCTAAAAGAACATCACAAATTCAAGGGGATAAATATTACACATTATCTCATCTTTGAAAGGCTTGATGTCGTAGGACAAACGACATTGTTGGATGACATAGAGATATCTTCCTTGACGAAGCCAGACGATGGTGTAGGGTTGCGAGTGCAGTGTCATTGGAATGTTCAGTTGCTTGATGACCTCTACTGAAATCAGGTTCTTATGACTACCGCTGTAAAAAATGAAGTGAATCAGAGCCCCCTTGACCCACATTTACGAGTGAAAGAGGCGTTCCCCTTCCTCTGGTTCTTCTAGTTCTCTCGGTCGAAATTTGGTGGTGGCGACTGTGGCACTGTGTTCAACATCAATAATCTGATTCCCTCCTTTAGGATTTGACTAGGAATTAGAATTGTCCTATGACTTGGAAGCCTTCAGTTCGGCCACAAGGGACTTCTTGGAGTGGAATTCGTCGGTGTTGTGCCAAGGAATTTTACGGTACTCACACCATTTTCCTATTTCCTTCTTCGTCTTCTCATTGCCCTTCTTGTGTTGTGGCTTTGATGGATTTTCCCAAGGGAAACCATCGTGAATTGGTCCCCGGCTGTGTGGGTTGGGGTTGCCTTTGCCCTGCTTCGACTGTGAGGGGTTTGCATATCCAAACTCTCTCTGTTTCTTCTTAAATTTATGCTCGATCTTGAAAGCATATTTATAAGCTGTGCCCAATGAGGCGATGTCCAGGAACTCCATTTTTGTTTGAGTGTATCTATGAAAACAACCGCGATATTTGAGCACCAGATGATGCTCAGAATATTTGATACCCAATTTGGTGTGGAGGGTATGGAAAATATTGGTGAAGTCTGGTACTGTCTAGTCCCTTTCTTGATGTAGGGTGGTCCATCTGGTGTACTAATCCTCGTAGCTTCCAACAGGGTAGTACTATTCTTTAATGGCATCCTGAAAGGAATCCCATGTAGGGGCCAACACAAAAATTTCATATTTCTCCACGGTCCTTTGCTCGGAGTAGGTATCCCACTAGTCTTTAACATGGGGAACGACCTTGAGGAGTGCAAAAGTGATATTTTCCCGATCGAAAAAATTGTGCACCAAAAAATATCCTTTGAGCATATTTAACCATTTATCTACAACATCCACATCTATCAGTCCTTCAAATAATGGAATATCGAAATTTACATGTACCTTGAAGGGGGTTGCATGGTCACCTGATGAAGATGCTTCTCTCATGGGAAATCGTCGAAGGATCTGCGCGAAGTTGTCCATCATTTTGTTCCTTTTTCACGCGAGGGCTTCCTCGAGCAACATATTAATAGGATATCCTACTCCATCATATTTCTTTTCATATAACATGGGTTGTTGTCGGGCTCAGCGCGACCAATCTGGTAATGGCTTGATTGGTTTGAGTCCCAACTTCTTGTACCCAGACCTTGTCGGGGACATGCACGAAGAAAAATAAATGAAGAGCAAACCGCTCTAATACCATTGATCCAGATTTAGGAGCGAAAGGAACTGATTACAGAATGAATAACATAAACATAGAGATAGGAAGAATTACACAAATATTCAGTGAACAATATCTTCTATTAAATAATGAAATAGGCTGAAACAGTAAAACTGCAGAACTGAAACTTGCTTGAATGGTGGTAGCTATCTCTGAGAAGAGATGTGGCTGCTACTCACATTCGTCTGAGAAGAATGGATTACAATGAGGCTCCATAGGCCCTTTTCATATTACTCATGAATGCCAAAACCCTAGACATCCGAAAACCTAACCCTAGAAGGTGAAACGACAAAAGTCATGTGGGCCCTATGGGTAAGTTGGTGTAATTTGGTACCTCAACTTCCTAAGGTCATAAATTTTGCATACGACCTTCGTTTTAGGCGTGTGATAGCTCGTTGGAAAGTTATTTCAGACTAACACACATTATGCCATCAAACTTTGACTTTGTCTATAGTATTACTGTGGTGAGCCAAGAAAACAATGTTTAGGGACCCAAAACAACCCTGAAAGTACAACAAGATGTGCTGACATGAAAACATACAAAATAGGCCAGTTGGATTAGGTGAGAGGCCACCCATATCCACTTGGAGAATGTGTGAGGCTTGAAACATCCCTAGAAGTGTAGAACTCACAATTATAAAGCAGTACAGAAAGACGTGTTGAACAAAAACGAACACGACGAGCCAGTTGGAATAGGTGGGTGGCCACCAATATCCATCTGGATCAATGAATTAGTGCATTACAAGAAATGTATTAGTTTGTTACAAGGTTACTGTGTTGGTGGCTATGAATTGGTATATTGAATTAGTATATTAAGGGTATATGAGTTACTATTTTAATGTATTAGGAGATATGTGTTTTTGTGTTTGGGGTTCTATCATGTTAGGGGATTAGTGGATTAGTGTATTAAGAGGTACACATTAGTTTGTTAGGTAGTAGCGTGTTATGGGGTAGAAATTATTTTTTCATTGGTATCTATTAATGTGTTAGGATGTATATGCATTTAATATGCTTCACAGTACTTTAAAAATAATTGGCATCTATTAATGTGTTAGGATGCATGTGCATTTAATATGCTTCACAATACTTGTTAAAGAGTACATCTTATTGTGATACGAGGTAGGTTAGGGGTTATAATAATGTAAGTAGGGTAATAATTTTTTTAGGTTACATAATCTATTATTGGTATCTATTAATGTGTTAGGATGTATATGCATTTAATATGCTTCATCACAGTACTTTAAGGTAGTAGCATGTTATGGGATATAAATGATTTTTTCATCGGGTATCTATTAATGTGTTAGGATGTATATGAATTTGATATGCTCCACAGTACTTTAATGGTATATATCAATGTGTTATGATGTATATGCATTTAATATGATTCACAGTACTTGATAAGATGTAGTACATCTTATTGTGATAAGAGGTATGTTAGGGGTTATAATAATGTGAGTAGGGTAATAATATTTTTAGGTTATATAATCTATTAGGGATAATAATGTGTTAATTGATTATGGTGAGTGAGATTTTTAACATAAGGGTTAGTTTGTTATTAATTATTGGTTTAGTGGATCAATAAGAAAGTGGTTAGCTTCTAGGGGTTACATGGTTCAACTCTTGACACCATAGAGGAGATTCTAGCTCAAGAACTAAAATATGGCCATCGATATAAAATAAAGGAAGAAAATAAAATCAATCTATGGAGCCAAAATGTAATTTATTTATGTCTATATGCAACACTAACTATGCCTAGAATATCGTTGATTTAGTGCATTATCAATTATATAAAATAGTTTACTTTGTTAATATGTATCAATTATTGTGTTATGGGATATGGAAATTATTTTGTTACCAAGTTAGTGTGTTGGTGGTATGAGTTAGCGTTTTAAAAGTTTAGTGTATTAGGGGGTATGTGTTAGTGTATTTGTAGCCGTCATATGTTAGGTATTGAATTCGATTTTATTAGCAAGGTAGTGTATTAAAGGGTACATGTTAGTTTTTTAGGTTGTTCATGTGTTATGAGGTACAAGTTATTATTTTACTAGTACCTATTAGTGTGTTAGGATATATATGTATCTAATGCGTTTTTGGGTATTGGTGTGTCAAGCGATATAAATCAGTGTGTTATATGCTATAGGTCAAGTAATGTGTGTTAGTGTTGGGTGGTATGAATTCATGTGTTAGGGGATACATGGGATATACATTTGCATGCTACATGTTATAGGTCAAGTAATATGGGTTAGTGTTAGTGTTAGGTAGTATGAATTCATGTTTTAGGGGATACATGTTAGTTGGAGTCTTAGGGGTATCTATTAGCATGTTAGAAGGATAATGTGTTAGGGTGTATGGATTAGTGGTTATGTGTGAAGGATAGTGTGATAGGGTGTATGGCTTAGTGTTTATGTGTGATAAGGGGTATTAATCAATTTTCCAATTGGTATGAATTATTATATTAATGGTATAGGGTTAATATTTTAAATATTTAGTTTTCCAGGTGATATGAATTATTATATTAATGGTATAGGGTTAATGTTTTAAGTATTTAGTGTATTAAGGGGTATGTGTTTTAATGTTTTAGGTTGTATCATGTTAGGGATTGAAATTTAATGTGTTAGTGTATTAGTATATTAATGGGTACTGCTAGTCACCATTAAATGTTTTATGTGAAATCAAGATTTCAGGATCTGGCAAGGTGATAAACCGGTGTGGAAGCCCGACAAACTAGAGAAGGGGATAAATCTGGTAGGAAAAGGCTAAACTGGCGGGAGCACTAAGCGAATGGGGCCCGATATGGCACGGATCGTGAAATATCAAAGATCGACAGTCGAGGATGATTTTAGGGGGAGAAACTGCACAGAGTTTAATTTTGGAAAGCGGGCTGAAATTTAAACTGTGGTTTTCGATCGGGGATACGTGGTGCCACCAGATACATTTCAGGTTGAAAAGAGGGTTGCCCCAAACCACTTCCTCACAGCCCCGAAATTTGGAAAAGTATAAAAGGGCATTTTGTTGGTTATTTATTATTTTTCGAACAATGGACAGTTTGAAACTTGGCGCGACCACCCTTGTTCAACTCGAGCTCAACAGTACGTCGATTGCACGCCATTTCTGCTCATTTCTAGGTATGTTTCATCGCAGCCATGGATCCTATCATAACTTCAGTAATAGAACAAGATCCAGTGACGAACGAAGAAGCCCTAATTGACCGTGATTCAGACGTGTTTGATATCAAAATCACCATTTTTCCCATCTTTGTGTCCAGAAGCAACCTGTTCGACAATGTAGGAAGGTGTATACCATTCCTTGAAGCAATCCATGCCACCATAGTCCCTTATTTTGTCGAAATCGCTTTCCCTTTTCTCGAATTTGTAGGTTGGTGCATCGAACAATATTCACATGAAGAAAGAGTCGTCGTGAATAAA